>VMDR010009175.1:0-34212 GCA_007922815.1 Macrotus californicus
CTACTTTTCTGCCTTTCCCTGTAATCATAACTCCTGCATACCTATTCTTCAACAAGATAGTTGCTATTGAACTTAATATAAATGTCATGATGTAGTGATGTGGTTTTTGTATGACCTAAAGTAGACTCCTCCAGCTTTCTTTCCATTATGTTAGTACAGTATACACTCTTGTCTTCTTTCAATTTTGATATTTTCTATCCTTGTAAGTTAGAAGCATATATTATAAAGTGCATACTACTAACCCAAGCTGACCCTCTGGTTTTAACTGAAGTTTTTATCCAATTGTATTCAACATAAGTTTCCTACATTATATTTATTTTACTTATGTGCCAACAATGCCACATTAATTTATCTCTTTAGTCTCCTATCCTTTCGTTGACTAAGTTTTATATTACTAGGGCACTACCAGGGCCCATTCTACCTGTGGACATCCCATAGACATTTCCCCCATTGCATCCAATCTTGTGGCTGGACCAGCCCTTGTGGGTCTTATTATGATTATAAGGCATGCTTCAGCAGCAACCATTAGGGAACTTTGAAAAAACAGGTGTATTACAGTTGTCTCCTATTATCCACAGTTGTGCTGTCCATGATTTCCATTATCTGTGTTCTAACACAGTCCAAAAATACTAAATGGAACACTCCAGAAATGAACCATTCATGTTTTAAATATTGTGATTTTCTGAGTAGGATGATGGATCCTGATGGCCTCTACCTGTCCTGCCCGGATGTGAACCATCCCTTTGTCCAGCATCTCCACGCTGTATACACTACCCACTCGTGAGTCACTTTGTATCCAAATAGGTTATCAGGGCATCTGACCTAGTATCTGGGTGCTCCTGTTCAAGTCATCCTTATAGTAACCTCTTGGTCCATCACAATAGCTGTGTCATTCACCTCCTTACATCTCATCACGTAGGCATCGTGACACCTTTCAACAGAGCAGGAACAAGGGTGAGTACAGTAAAAGAACATATTTGGAGAGAGGGAGACCACATTCACATAACCTTCATGACAGTGTATTGTTATAATTCTTCTATTTTATAATTAGTCATTGCTGTTCATCCCTAATTGTGCCTAATTTATGGATTAAACTTCACCATAGGTGTGCACAGAATTAATCATGTGTAAATAAGATTTTATACTATATGCAGTTTCAGGCAGGAACTGGGGGTCTTGCATCGTCTCTCCCACACATAAGGGGGACTAAAGTACTCACAGCCCAAAAGCTTATTGATAGGCACTTAACACTACAGTACTGCTCTTGAATTTAGGCTGATTTTGTTTTAGAGGTTTCTTTAAAATATTAAATCACATCACCTCTATAGAGGAGGGAGAATGTAAGCTCTTTCTTCAGCCCACACTTTCAACCTAAGTCTGGGCAAGAACTCAGCTTTGAAGGACAGGATGGGGTGTCCCAGATGAAAGCCAGGGGGCGTGGTCTCCAGGAGGGGATCTCAAGTAGCTAAGACTTTTGTGGGAAACACCATAGAAGGTTTAAGGAACAAAGGACACAGGGAAAAGGTCGGTGAAGAGGTGAAAGTCAGGGAAAGAGGCCTGGGATGTATCGTCTAAGTCCTGAGAGTCAGGAGGAGATTTGTGGAGGAAAAAGGCAGGGTCAGTGCTCTGGTGTGTTCGGTTTTACCACAGAGGAAAAACTCTGCCAGGAATCGGAAGGCCTGTGGGAGGCACTGTCACACCCTACGTGGTGCTGGCAGCCCTTCCGGAGACACTCTATGGTCACAGCGGAGCTCTACGGTCGTAAGAGCTCCCCTGAACTTCCGCTTCCGCTCTGTGAAAAGGACTTCCTGCCTGCTGCTTCCTTGACCCGGATGTGCCCTTCTCTCACTGTGTCTGCACCAGGTGCCTCTCAGCCCTTTTTTTGTCTCTGAGGAAATCCTTTCTGTGAGGAAATACCTAGTCAGCTCCTGTTTACAGTGGACGGGCTGTTGGAAAGATCCCCGTGGGGCCGTAACTGGGATGGGGAAGGGACGGCGCTCAGGAGGTGCTGGAAGAATGCACAGGCGAAAGTGAGGCGAGACGACCCCACAGAAGCTACAAGATACCGCATCACAACCGAACACAAGCCGAATCCAGTGTCTCTCCCTGAGGGGACTTTGACGAGTTCTGGGTGGACAATGACACCACCAAGTTGCCGCCCTGTTTTCTATGGCTGGTCATTCCTGGCTTCAGGAGAACTTGCCACCGCGAACTTTCTGTTCAAAAAAGAGAGACCGGCAAGCCCTGGACCTCTGTTCGTTGAGATTTCTTTAATGCTCACAACCGCCTTTGAGTAGGATGTGTGATCTCTACTGTACAGAAGAGAAACAGGAACAGGAGAAGGAAGTGAGTCCCGTGATGACAATGGTTTGGAAGTTCTGAAGACTGCACTTGAGCCCAAGCCTCTCTCCAATCCCGTCACCTTTCTTCTTTCCACTCTGCCTGCGCGTGCTCTTACAGTGGTTAATGTTAATGTTGCGCAAGGTCTCCTCATGTCTCATCAACTAGTCCCTGACTCCTTTCCCCCAGAGAGGCTGTGGTGCCTCTGGCCAGGACTAAACTATGAGGAAGACATCATTTGCTGGTCTTCTTGATCTCTGAGTACACACAGGTGGTGGTGGCCTCCTCGTCCTCAGCCTCACACGGCTTCCTCCTGTGAAACCTGAGGTTGGCATACTGGGTATCCTGCTCCTCTCCCAATGGAGAAGCATCCCCCATGGGCAACGCTTCATCTGGGGGTCTTTCTGTCTGGGGATTTTGCCGTGAGCCCTGAGTGCAGGGGAAAGAAGAGAATCAGAAAAGAATCAATCAGACATGGTCTCAAAGGGAAGTCGACCTAATGAAACAGTTCTTTACTTACACACTACATATGAACTCAACTCTTTGCTCATTAATTTAAAATTTTGTAATACTACAGTTGATTAGACCATATGGAGGGCTTACTAATCATATTTCAGCCTCACAGGAACCAAGGACAAATGATAATCTTACTCCATCTATTTTTAGATGGGGAAACTGAGATGAGAAGTGACATAACATGTCCAGAATTGGTAGAAAGTAATAATTTTGGAGAGATGGTTCTGGCTGGCTGTACGAGGCAGAGAGGTGAGATGGGCTCAGTAGACAGCAGAGCAGGGACAAGAAGCTGGCCCTGGACACTGGGTGATGAAGGAGAAGTCACCTCCCAGGTGTCCATCCAGCTGATCACAGAGGAGCAGGTTTAGGGAATCCTGAGCACCTCAGCCCACACTCTGAATGGACATGCCCTGCCCCTCCCCCTACACTGCATGAGAAGATACATTACTCACCCAGGTGACTGTACCCATGACAGGGTCTTCATCATTCATGACCTTTCCTCTCCTGTTCATTCGCTTCCTGCGGAATTTCACTCTAAGGGAAGAAGTCAAAAGCCACGATGGCTCAGGCACAGGCGGGCAGGCTGCCTCCACTTCCTCAGAAGACTACTGAGGCTTCCAGCCCCTGGAACCAGACTCAGAGACCTTCTGACATGCAAGTGAGTGCTCCATCCCCTGGATGATCAGGTGTTGGCCAAGACTAAACTTATGTGAAACTTACATGAGCAATCATAACAGTGTTATCCGTGAGCTCCAACAAAGGAGAAACAACATGAGAGTCCATGAAAAATGAAGAGAGAAATAAAAAGTGCCCCATCCCTACCACAGAATATTATTTGGAACTAAAAGGGAAAAAATAATGAAATGTGAGCCTTGAAAATATCATGCTATGTGAAAGAAAGTGTCACAAATGATCGTGTACTGATTGTATGATTCAATTTATATGAAATGTCCACAATGGGCAAATCTAGAGACACAGGAAATAAATTAGTGTCTGTCTTGGGCTGGGGTGAGGATGGTGGGAAAATGACAAATAAGGGTGGTGGGTTTTTTTTTTTTTTTCATTTTTCTACTAATGCAAAAGATTTAAAATTGTGGCAATGGGTGCACAACTCTGTGACTAAACTAAAAGCCATTGAATAGTATACTTGAAATACGTATGAATTTGCCCTGGCTGAGGTGGTTCAGTGGATTGAGCACCACCCTATAAACCAAAGGGTCACCAGTTCGATTCTCAATTAGGGAACATGCTTGGGCTGTGGGCCAAGTCACCAGTAGAGGGCGAACGGGAGAGGCAACCACACATTGATGTTTCTCTCCCTCCCCTTCCCTCTGACTAAAAATACATAAATAAAATAAAATAATATACAAAGCTGCTACCCAACCCCCCTCCCCCCCAAAAGACCCATTTGTATATACTAGCTCCACCTTTCTGGGATTCAGGGGCCTCTCTCTGTGGCCCCCACAGCACAGCTCCCTGTACCTCCCCAGGACACAGGCTTACATGCAAAAAAGGATGAGACACAAGCATAGGGACAGGAGCGCCATGGCACCAGCACCACCAAGAGCCGCAGGAACCACTCTGCACACAGATAGTGACTGTCCTGTACAGAAGAGGGCATGAGCTCACCCTCTCCCAGCACTCAGTCTCTTGTCTTTTACCCACATCTTTGCAGAAGCAGCTGTAGGTTCAGATACGAGATGGAGAGTCCTGTCCTAGCAAATACTGCCCTTATTGGCTACCACCTCTTTCCCCAGATCCATATTCTCTTTGATCCCTTTCTTTGTCCGTCACCCTCTGCCCCCAGGAGGACCCTGACCTGGTAGCAGCAGGACACTGGCGCTCTGGGCCCCGTGGACATTCTCCACCTCACAGCTGAGTCTGAGGCCAGCACTGAGCTCCAAGCGGAGGCTCAGGGAACTGTTGGTCCACGGTCCCATGGTGTGGGAAGTGACGGCGTAGGAGGTGTTGCTAGCTTTCACCTCCAACAGCACCTCCCCCAGCCGCCAGCGCAGCGAGGGGGCTGGCTGGGCACGGGAGAAGCAGCTGCAGTTCACACTCTGGTCCTCCCAAGAGCAGGAGGGTCCCAGTAGCTGTGGCGGATCTGTGGGGAACAAGGGGAAGGGTTGTGGTGCCTCTGCCCTTTCAGGACCCAGGTGTTCTGCCCCCATGTGTCGCCACACTCACAGACCACGGAGAGATTGAGAGAGATACTTTGGGAGCCCAGCGGGTGCCGAGCTTGGCAGGTGAACTGGCCTTCTTCCCAAGTCCCGACGCGAGGCAGCTCCAGGATCGCTGTGCTGGAGATGGGGGCGCTGTTCAGGGCTGGAGACCCTCGGAACCAGCTCAGCTGTGCAGGGGGGTTGCTGTCAGCTACACACACCAGCTGCAGAGCCTCACCCTCCACCATGGGAAAGGATGTGGTTTGTAGAACATTGAGGGCTAGTGAAGAGAAATGAAAGAGAGAGAGAGAGAGAGAGAGAGAGAGAGAGAGGGAGAACAAGACTCAGGGGCAGCACCCACTTACCAACAAAAGGTGAGGGAGGGAGAGTGGTGATTTTTCCCCTTGCCTCTCCCATATTTGATCCTATTCACACTCTGATTCCTGCTCAGCTCCATGGTGGCCCGAGAGGCAGGTCCCAGCCCCAGAGAGGGAGGTTCTTCCTACCTGTGACATTTCTGTGGGATGCACCTATGGTGAGTTTCCATGGTGCATCTGGGACAGAAAGATATGGCCGTGCTTCAGAGGGGAGGAGTGGATGGAAGTCACCCCAACCCAAGGCCTGACAGTAGGAACGAGGATGTTGGGAGAGCTGCGTTCTGGTCCACTCCCCTTCTACACTCAGGCGCATAAACGAGATCCCTCACGTTAGTTCGGCCAGTAGGTGAGGTACTGTACACACACAAAAAATACACACAAAACACAAACTATCAGGGTCACCAGTCCCACAGCCCTCAGGACAACCGCCATCCCTCCAACACTTACAGGAGACATTGAGCTGAATGGTTTCTTGTGTGGTCACCCCAGGGCCTGCAAGTGTCACCAGACAGGTGACTGTGGTGCCGTGGTCTCTGGGCTTCGGAGTGAAGGTGAGCATGGAGGAGTGAAGGGTCTTTGCATTCAGAGAGTGAAGAGCATCCCCCACCCATGAGAAGATGAGAGGACTTCCCCCTTTGCAGGATCCTGGGAGGCTGCAGGTCAGCTGTGTGGGGCGGCCAGACTCCAGAGACCCCCCAATGTGGATGTCAGGTTTCTGTGTCAGGGCTGAGGAGGAGAAAGGGAGATGTCTGGGACCTGGGGCTGCAATGGGGATCCAAAATGTGACCCTGCCTATGACCCATGCCATACGGCCTGAGCTCACCCCAGGTCCTATGCATCTTCTAATACCACCACCCAAGGCTGGGATCAAGGAGTGTCCCAGAGTCTTGTTTTGTTCTAAGATGCGTCCCATGTCTCAGCATCCTCTCCTGGGCCCCAGCCATACCTGTCACCTGTAAAGTCAGCTTCTTCTCTTGGTAATCACTATGGTAAGCACTTTGTTTCTCCACTCGGAGAATGTAGATTCCTGCATCACTCTTCCTGGCATCTCTGATGCTCAGGGAACAGTTGTTGCTCCTGGGATCCATGAGGAAGAATCGGCCCTGGGTCTCTCTCTTCACTGTTGTATTTGGGTCATTCGTGGCCACAGGTTCACGTTTTTTTGAGTGGTGCCCACTGTGGTGCCTGTAGATGTAGATTTTGCCAGAGGGATAAAACGACTTCCAAGTGGAGGGGAAGGAGCAAAGCACATTGGTGCATCCACCCTCCTGCACGCTCACAGATTCCTGCAGTTGGATACCATGGCCTCGCTGCTGCTGCTGCTGCTGCTGCTGCTTCTGCAGGGACCCTGGAGGGACACAGACACTCAGCATTGGCCCCAACCACTCCCCAGATGCCCACACCCCTTCCGAGGCACTCTCACCTCCCCACAGCAGGGGCAGCAGCAGCAGGGGCAGCAGCAGCAGGGGCAGCATGTCTGCTTCTCACAGGGCAGAGAGGGTACCGGTCCCTGTGTCAGGGAAGGAAATGCCCACTTGTGGGGTAGGGCCAATGATGCCCCAACAGGAAGCCATGGGTGACAGAACTGTGGCCAGGCCTGGAGGGGAACTTGGGCTCCACGGGCTGTGGGGGATGTGGTGAGGGCTGAGAAATCATCCTGTCTCACCTCCCCAAACCCGACTGTGCAGATGTTGAGGGGCTTCTCCAGATGTGAATCTGAACATGATCACCCTGTAGTTGATGGTCAAGTTGAGAGGGAGGTCACCCAAGGGTTATTCCAGTGACAGCTGCTCTCCTGGTGCCTCACCTTCCAGCCTCCTTCCAGTCAAAACCACTGAATGTTCTGGGAAAAGATGATTTTAAATTTTCTATAGACCACCAAGTGCTGGTAAGCATAGTAGGAATTTACACCCAACCCCAGTGGGGGGTGGACACCAAGGGGAAGCTGAGTGTTAAAGCCCTTTGCTCTGAGGGACCCTGGGGTCATGGGATGCACAAGTGATGGTCTTCCAGGGTCAGAAGGTGAATGGGACGGTGACAGCACACAGGTGCCCTCAAAGTGGGATGTGTACAGGGAGGTATCAACCCATTCAAGGGGACCTCAAACTCTGGCCCTCAGCACAGCAGCAAATGCTCAGCCTTAAAGCTCAAGAAGCTCCATCCCCAGGGCCTCTCACGAGCTCAATCCCTTCTCAGAGCCCCAGCAAGGGCTCCAGGGATGTGTGGAAATAACCAGCAATCCTACTGCTCTTTGTGAAAGAGAGAAACTTGATAAACATTTTCTCGAACATGACCATAATGTGAAACTGGTCTGATATTCCCTGTGACAAGTGGTGTGATTGAAAATTTCTTAAACTACCATAATTTGCTGTGTATAAGGCAAAATGTTACCCAAATTTTTGAGGGAAAAATAAGGATGTGCATTATACACAGGTGATACTAATTCTGTATCTATATAAATGTTTTTAATTCTTTTTTATGCTTATGCACGAATAGTGTAAATCTAGAAAACATAATGGTATCTGTATGCAAAATAATACCCTGGAACACAATAATCTGTTTAGTTTCTAAATATAAAGAAATAACAAATCAGCCTTGGCTGCTGTGGCTCAGTGGATTGAGTGCTGGGTTGTGAACTGAGGGGTCACATGTTCGATTCCCAGTCAGGGCGCATGCCTGGCTTGCAGGCCAGGTCCCCACTTGGAGGCATGTGAGAGGAAACCGCACATTAATGTTTCTCTCCCTCTTGTTCTTTCTCTCTTCCCTGCTCCCTGAAACTAAATAGATAAAAATCTTTTTGAAAATAGAGTTCAAAACTGAAAATGAAAGATGATTTTCTGAAACTTTGGGCAAAAAAGGTGGGCATGCATTATACACGGGAGTGCTTCATACAGCAAAATATGGTTCGCAGGAAAATGAACTGTCAGTCTCCTGTGCCAGAGGAAATGCTAAATATGAATTATAAGTATTATATTATAGCAATAATTAGTAATTATTTCTGGTATAATATTAATATTTATTACTGTAAGACAGAATTATTCTCCTATGAAGAACAATCAGAAAGTATCAGTCAAAAAAACCATTGGGAGCCTGTGTCCTGCAGCTGTGCCACACGGGAACACCACACTACCAGTGAAAATAGTCTGTAACTTTCTGAATTGTCTTATATTTTGGATTTCAGCATTTTTGGCTCTTCTTACTTGATGTGATGTGTTTTCTCATTTCACAAAAACTCATGGGCACCCCGTGTTGCTTTCTCGTTGATGCAGTGATCTCAACATCAGGACAAATATCAGGTTCCTTAAAACCTGAGTCTGCCTCTCCCATGGAGAACATGTCAACCGAAGGTAATCAGCTCAACCCCACACCCACCCCAGACTCCTCACACACTGCAAAGAAAACTGTCTTGTGCAAGCAAAGGACTGAAGGAAGCAGCATTTCTACGGTTGTGCCCCCACAGTTCACATCACTGAGTGGTCCAGAAAATCTCAACCTGGATTACAAAAATGACAAGAAATAAGAAGTCTTGGCAAGAATGTAAAAAAGGGGGAACCTTCTTGGACTGTCTGTGGGAATGTAAGTTGGAGCAGCTGCTATGTAAATCAGTATGGCAGTTCCTCAAACACTGAAAATAGAGCTGCCCTAAGATCCAGTAATTCCACTTCTGGGTATTTATTTGGAGGAAATGAAAACACTAACTTGAAAACCCCTAGGCACTGCTATGTCCACTGCACAATCATTTACAATAGACAAGATGTGGAAGCAACCTCAGTGTCCATTGGTAAATGAGGAGATGAATGAAATGTGGTGTATGTACAATGGAATATGATTGTGCCATAAAGCTAAGTGAGTTAACATGACAGACAAAGACAAATACTGGATGATCCCACTTGTATGTGGGAAGTTTAAAAAAAATCAGACTGATAGATAGAATGGGTAGGTGATTGCCAGAGGAAGAAAATGTGTGCAAAATAAAAAGACAACCCACAGAACGGGAGAACATATTCACCAATATACCTGATAAGGGGTTAATACCCAATCTTTATAAAGAAATTACAAAACTCAACATCAAAATTAAAAAAAAAAAAACAATTTAAAAACAGGCAAAGGTCCTGAATAGACACTTCTCCGAAAATGACATACTGATGGACAGTAGACAAATGAAAAGATGCTCAACATCACTAAACATCAGAGAAACACAAATTAGAACTACAATGAGATATCATCTCATACCTGTCAGAATGGCTATCACCAGTCAATCAACAAACAACAAGTGGTGGCAAGCATGTGGAGAAAGGGGACCACTTTTGCACTGTTGGTGGGAACACAGACTGGTGCAGCCATTGTGGAAAGCAGTATAGAGATACCTTAAAAAATTACAAATGTATTTACCTTTTGACCCAGCCATCCCACCTCTGGGAATGTATCCGAAGGGACCCAAAACACTAATTTGAAAGAACATAGCACCCCTATGTTCATGGCAATGTTATGTACACTCACCAAGATGAGAAAGCAGCCTGAGTGTCCACCTGTAGATGAGTGGCTAAAACAATTATGGGGCACTTACACAATGCAATACTACTCAACTATACAAAAGAAGAAAAATTTACCCTTTGTGACAATGTGGATGGCCCTGGAGAGCATTATGCTTAGTGAAATAAGCCACTCAGAGAAAGACAAATATCACATGATTTCACTCATATGTGGAACCTAATGAACAAACTGAACTAACAAGCAAAACAGAGACAGACTCATCAATGGAGAGAAGATCACAGCTAGTGTTGCGGGGAGTTACAGGGTGGCAGAATTGAGCAAAAAGCAAAAATGATTCATGGACCTGAAAAACAGTGTAGTGATTGTGGGGGTAAAGGGGCGTATAAGGGGACTAAATGGTAATGACAGTGCAATAAAGAATTTAAAAATAAAAATAAAACTCAAACTCATAGATAGAGAGAATACATGGTCAGTAGCTAGAGGAAGAAAATGTGGGTAGGGGAAAAATGAATAAGGTGGTCAAAGGTACGAACTTTCAGTCATAATATAACTAAATCATGAGGAGCTAATGAAGAGCCTCAAGAAGGGGTGGCTGAAGTCATGCTCGTGACAAGGGGCCCTCATGCTCAGAGACTCAAACTGAGAAGGGCGGCTCTGGCTCCAGCCCCAGAGGTAAGGTGGCTGATCGTGGGTCTCTGCTGTCAGTTTGAGGTTGGAAAGTGACTGGATTCATGTGAAGCTGTGAGCTCATTCTCAGGGTTCGCTGGACCCTGCACTCTCACCCTCTAACTTCCCTACAGTTTCTCCAAACAAAAAAGGCCTCCCCTGTTTATAGAAATGTTGAATATCCCTCTCCTTACCCCACCTCCACTTCCTCTGACCTTGCCTGGCTTTCTCTGCCCTCCATGATAACATTCTACCTGTTGTGGTCCACTGAGGTCACAGAATTCCTTTCCCGATCTGAATGTTTACCCTTCATGTAGAATGAACTGAAACTTAGAATTTATTTGAGTGACCTGTCAGTTCCAAATACTATATCCCAACCACACTTCTGATCCTTCAATTCTTCATTTGAGCTGAATTGGGACTGGGCATACTGCCGGGAACAGAGAACTCACAGATCACGTTTCCTGGTGTGCAGAGCTCCGTGACAGTACAAAGAAGGGGTTAAAAGCAACCGAAAATATCAACCCACTCTTTTGAGTAAAATAGGGAAAGGATGGGAAGAGTCTGACCCAGAGGGTTTTCTGGATGGGGTGACAGTAGATTCAGCCCTGACAGGCACAGAACCCAGTGACATCTGAGAAATGCACTGTGTCTCTGAAGTTAAGGCTCCTCTTCCCTAGGATGAGGGGGTGTCCATGGGGAGACTGAGGAGTAGTTTGGGTGCACCTCTGTTCTGTAGGATAGAATGTCAACCACCCTCTTTCCCCAGCCTTATCTCCGCCTGAGGTATGTTAAGGCTCTGCCTCCAGGGGGCACACCATTCACTGTGCCAGATCCAGGAGCTCCTCCAGGAAGGGTTGGTGCTGTCCGTGGTCCTGGAGCACACGTGGGTCAGCTCTACCAATGACCCCAGTTCACAGGCACAAGGGCCTGAGCCTTAGATAAGCAAGGCACCTAGCATAGAGGAGCTTTGGCAAGGCGGGGTCCTTCTTGCAAAGGAGGAGTCAGAGGAAGGCGTGGCAGTGGGCTGGATTCATGTCTGTGCTTTTTCTCTCCCCCTCTGATTTGTCATCATGCAATTTAATAATGTTATCCTTCCTTCAAATTTTTCCACAAAGAAGACCATTGGAACAAAAATATTCCAGGTTTAAAATATTTTTACATGTATTGCTTATGAAAAAATATGTATAGAGTTCACATTGCATTAACCTTGTATATTTATTATAGCTTATATTATATAAATGTAAATATTATAATGAATATGTAACTTATTATTACAATGAGTTAATACTATACTTTGTCATAATGTATTTGATATATTATGGTACAATGTTATATGTCTATGAACATGGGAAATATATAATATGATACCTTATTAAAATAGTTTACATTATAGAAACATGTAAGTTACACTATGGGATCATATCTCAAGTCAAGAATAAAACAGGAAGTCTCCCCAGGAGCCTCAGAATTTCTCTTTATTTCCCTTTCTGTCTAAGCCCCTCATGGGTTACCACCATATTGACGCTTGGGGTCCTCTATTTTTCTGCCTTTGCCTGTAATCACAACACCTGCATACCTATTCTTCAACAAGATAGTTGCTTATATAAGTGGAGTGATGTAGTAACATGTATTTTGTGTGACTTTAATAGGACTACTACGGCTTCCTTTCTATTAATGTTGGCACAGTATATAATTCTGTCTTCTTTGACTTTGGCTGTACCTGGCAGAGACATGGGGTGGGCTCAGGGGTCAGCAAGAGGGCTAGGGCAAGAGGCTGACCCTGGGCTCTGGAAGATGAAGGGAAAGTCAACTTTCAGCAATCTGTCCAGCTGACCACTGAGGAGTGGGTTTGGGGAAATGCTGAGCAGCTTGGTCTGGGCTCATTAAATGGACACACCCAGCCCCAGCCCCAACGTTGCATGAGAAGACACCCACTTCACTGACCCAGGTGACTGTGCCCATGACAATCTCTTCATCATTCGTGACCTTCCTCTCCAAGCTGCTTGCTTCCTGTGGGCTTTCACTATGAAGGAAGAAATCAGGAGCCACAATGGCTCAGGCACAGGTGGGTAGGCAGCCTCCACCTCCTGATAAGACAACTGAGGCATCCAGGCCCAGGAAATAGACTCACAGACCCTCCTGATATATAAGTGAGTGCTCCAACGCCCGGATGACCAGGTGTTTGTCTAAGACTAAACTTACACCACGATAGACCCCTACACTGGGAGAAACTTCTACAGGAGTGATCATAACAGTGTTATTCCTGAGAGCCAAATGTAGAAACAACCCAACTATCTGTCAATGAATGAGGGGAAAAGTAAAAACTTCACCATCCATACCATGGAATATTATTTGGAAATACAAAAGATTAAAGTGCTGACATGTGAACCTTGAAAGTGTCATGCCGTGAGAAAAAACTCAGTCACAAAGGATGCTGTATTGTAGGATTCCATTTATATGAAATGTCTAGAATGGACAACTAGAGAAACAGGTAATAGATTAGTGGTTGCCTGGGGCTGGGGAAGGGTGGTGGCAAAATGACAAAAGAGGGGTGTTTTGGGGTTTTTTTGTTTGTTTTATGCTAACAAAAAATTTCTAAAATTGATTGTGGTGATGAGTGCACAACTCTGCCTGAACCAAAAGGGAAATTCCACAGGTAAGAAACTTCCTCTCTTCCCAGGGGATGTGAGGGGAGCAGGGTTTCTGCCAGCTCAGGGCTCCAGGCTAGGAGATGAGACCCACCTTTGTCATTTCTCTGCCCCCTGGGTCCTGGTCTGCCCCCAGCACCCTCACCAACGTCTCACATTAACCAGCTTTTGGCCACTCCCTGTGCTTTTCTCAAGTTTTAAGTTTCATTTTCATTGTGGTAAAGCACACATAACATGCCACTATCTTCACCACAATTTAGGGAACAGCTCAGCAGGGTTAGTGCATGTGCACGGTGGTGCAACCCATGAGCAGGATTTTTTTCGTGCTGCAGAACTGAAACTCCGTCCCCATCAGACAGTATCTTCCCATCCTGCTCTCCACCTCCAGCCCTGGCAAATGCCCTCCACTTTCCATCTCTGTGAGGGTGACAACTCCAGGTTCTGCTGCCTTTAACATTTCCTGCCCCTTTTCTAGAATTCCTATCTGCTCTCACCTCCTCTGATGTGTGTCCTTCATCTCTGATCTGGTCACTTTTCCAGGAATCTTCAAGTCTCC
Source organism: Macrotus californicus (assembly GCA_007922815.1). Taxonomy (NCBI): domain Eukaryota; kingdom Metazoa; phylum Chordata; class Mammalia; order Chiroptera; family Phyllostomidae; genus Macrotus; species Macrotus californicus. Next base: position 13,763 of record VMDR010009175.1, read on the forward strand.
ATTCCCCATAGCTCCACCCTGGACCAGGTTCAATCTCTACACATTACTGGGCATGCTCATTTCGTCTCACGAATCCACCTGCAATCTTGTCTCTGCCCTGACCAATCCTGATGCCTCTACAGCTTTATCCAGCCACATCTGCATATGTAGTTGTGCCTCTCCCTGGTGCCTTTCAACTGCCCCACGACCCCACTTAATCCCAGCCTGGTCTGACTCACTCCAGACAATGCACTTTATCACCAGCAGCACCCGAGTCAGTGAATCTGGGAAACTTCATTTCTCAAATCACTTCCCTCTTCTCCTTGCCTTTGGCCCCAGTCCCAGCTCCACACTTGTCCTTGACCCTGCACTGCATGGCCTCAGCCTCCTCCTCAGCCTCCCTGCCTCCAGTCTCATCTCTCACGTCCATACCCCACCAGGCCCAGCAGGATTTCCCTGGAATCAGCATTGATTCTCTGCTTCCCATGGGCACAGCTCCCTACTGTTACATAGTGAGCCCAGGGCACTTGCCTGACACCCTCAGCCTGGTGCCCAAGGCTATGGAATTTCTCCTCTGCCTTCTCTCCCCCATTATCTTGTCTGTGGTGCTGCTAGGCCTCCTGCCAAGTTGCAGGTGTAGGTGCATTTCCCCTCACCTGCAAGGCTCCCTCAATTCTTGAGTCATCTCCACCTGAGCTGCCCACCCACTTCTGATCTAACCAACCGCAGCTCATCCTCTCCTTTCTGGTGACCTGACCTGACTACCAAGGTCGTTGTCCCTTAACCCACCTTGCCATGTGTTTCTCCTAGTTCTGAAGACCCTCAGCAAAAACATGTCACTGCCTTTCTGGAGGACCAGTCCCTGCGACTGGTCTGCATGGCTGACAGGAAGCCCACTGCCATGCTGAGCTGGTCCCTGGAGGGAAAAGCCCAGAGTCTGACCCAGTACTCAGCACCCGGGGTCCTGGAGCTGCCCCAGATAGGGGCTGGTGAAGGAGGGAAGTTCACCTGCGGGGATCAGCACCCACTCAGGTCCCAGCATGTTTCCTTCAGTCTCTGTGCAGAGTGAGTTCCAGGACAGGTACTGGGGGTGGGCAGCCAGGTCAGGTGTTGGGGCTAGGGGAAGGACTAAGACCTGGGGTCACAGCTTCACCCACTCTCCTCTTCCCCCAGGAAGTCCCCCTTCCTGCAGGTGTGTGACTGAGGAGCATCAGGACTCCTGGCCACTGGTCCTCACTCTGATCAGAGGGGCCCTCATGGGGGCTGGCTTCCTCCTCACCTATGGCCTCACCTGGCTCTACTACACCAGGTGAGCAGGTCTGTCTCTCTACAGCAAAGGTCAGTGATTGACCCCGAGTTCCAGGTGGGGCTGAGCAGACCCACCTGCCTGGAGTTAGAGCTAAAGTGGTCAAGTCCTTGAGCTGAGACCTGTGTTGGCTGTGCAGGTGTGGAGACCCCTAGAGAACCAGGCCGATGTCCTGACTGACTCTCCCTTCTTGTGAAGACAACACCGAGGTGTGACATGAAGCCCAGAGGGTTGGTTGTGGGACATCAGTGTCTCCTCCCTGGGAACCCTTGACTTACCTGTCTCAATTGAACCGTTGGGGTTTTAATTTGTGTAAGTGAAAGAAGATTTGTATTCCTTTCATTTCCTGAGAGGAGGCCCCACCAGGCCAGGCAGGGCCCTGGGGAAAGCATCAGATTTCCTCAGGGAGCAGACAGAAGTGGGGGGCAGACTAGCCAGAGACTTTATTGGGAACTCCATGGGAAATGCAAGACAGGTCAGGGAGAGCCATTTAGGATCAACCAGTATGTATGAATAAGTCAAGGGGTTTGTTCCTGTGGGGTGGTCTCTATTTTCCTGCTCCCAGCTCCTGGTGATTGAGGACAGGTTGGGGTGATTGGGAATATGGGCTCAGGATTGGGTGGTTTGCACCTGATAGGCTGTTCCTGCAGAGATCTTTCCTGTCTCTGAGATTTGGACAGTCCTGGGAGGGGCTGTCTCTCCTCGGTTAGCAAGGTTTTCAAGATGTGAAATCACCACACAATACAGAAAGTAAACAAAGAGTGATACACACCCAGTTACTGCCCCTTGTTTCTGTCTGTTTCTCTCCCATTCGACTTGTCCTCTCTATCTCCCCACCCCCTGCTCCTCTTTCTCCATCCCCAGGCCCAGGGAGGGAATAAACTTGGGGCCTTGCCCTCCCATTGCCCAGAAGGCACCTGGTTAACACCTGAGTTTCTCGTCTCCCCAACATCCCTGTCCATGTAGACGTCCGTGTGCAGTAGAGTCAGGAGCACAGCTCTTCCTTTCAACTCAAAGAGGCCTGCCTTGTAATGAGTACTGTTTAATTATAAATTAAAAATTTAAATAATACAACATAAAATTCACTTTATGATTCTATTTCGTGCCTGTGCGCATTTCTTGAGCCCAATGGAGGGATTCTGAGAATGACTGTGATTAAGCTCATGGCTCTGGGACAAACCTGTAATGAATGTTTGCAGTGAATTCTTTCCTCTCCTCTAGCAGGTCTCTCAGGCTCTAGATCGAAAATATACAAAACAAGATTCAAGTCAATTTTATCTCCTGAAGGACCACTGAATCTGCACCGACTCTCTGAAGAAGTAGCACCTCACCGATGTCAGATTAGGGAACTAGGAACCAGGAGGTACTTCTTTCCCATGGAGAGAGTCTCCTGTGAGATTATTCTGGAACATAAAAGTAGGGCATGCCCTGGAGAGTGGAGATAGACTGAACCGAGTCCAGGGTAGAGCTATGGGGAACAGGGACATGAAGATTCCTGGAAAAAATGACCAGGTCAGAGATGAAGAAGGGCACATATCAGAGAAGGAGAGGGCAGACAGAAAACCCAGAATAGAGGGCAGGAAAAAAGAAAGGGAGCAGATCCTGGAGTTTTCACCATCACAGAGACAGGAAGCGGAGGGCATTTTCCAGGGGCTGGAGGTGGAGAGGGGGATAGGAAGATACTCTCTGATAGGGATGGAGTTTCAGCTCTGCAGCACAAAATTCCACTCATGGGTTGCACCACCCTGCACATGCACTAACCCTGCTGAACTGTTCCCTAAAAAATGGTGAAGATAGTGGCATGTTATGAGTGCCTTTACCACAATGAAAATTAAAGTTAAAACTTGGGGAAAGAACAATGAGTGGCCAATAGCAACAGAAAGTCCCTAAATGTGTGACATTGGTAGGGGTACTGGGGGCAGACTAGGACCCATGGGGCAGACAGGTGAGAAAGGAGGGTCTCATCTTCAATCCCAGAGCCCTGAGCAGGCAGAAAAACCATTTCCCTCACACCCCCTGAGAAAAGAAGGTGTTTCCTACCTGTGGAGTTTCCCCAAAAAAGGCTGATCATCAACTGAGGAGCATCTGGGAAGGGAAAACATGGTGAGAGCCAAGGGGGCATTTGCCACTCGCACCAGGAGCCCATCAAGAAGGGTGAATCCTTACTTCACCAAAGTCCTCTGGGAAAGGGATGCCAGGACTGGATGTCCCTCTGCCACCCACTGACCCTAGAGACTCAGCCACCCCTCCAACACTCACAGAAGACATTGAGCCACATAGTTCTCTCCACAGTCATTGAAGATCCTTGGCATTTCACCTGACAGATGAGGTTGGTGTCATGGTCCCGGGACCTCGGGTGAAGGTGAGTACTAATGGGCAGAGGGTCTGGGGTTCAGAGAGTCAACAGCAGCTCCAACCGAGGAGAAGGTGAAAGATCTTCCTCCTTCACAGGGCCCTGGCAGGCTGCAGGTCAGCTGTGTGGGGCGGCCAGACTCCAGAGGCTCCGCAATGAGGATGTCTGGTTTCTGTGTCAGTTCTGAGGAGGGGAGAGGGAGGTGCTTGGGTCCCAGAGGTTGGGAACCTAGAATATGAACCTGAGAGGGATGCCTGACTCAGGACCTGAGCTCACCCTGGGTCCTATGTCTCTTCTGACTACTCTGGGCCCGTAGCCTGGATTAGGGAGTGTCCCAGTGTCCTGTTCCTGTTCTAAGACCAGGTCTCACATTTCAACATCCTCTCCTGGGCCGCTGCTATACCTGTCATCTGCAAAGCCAGTATCTTATCACAGTAGGTATTTTTCACAGAATTTCTTCTCTCCACTCAGAAGATGTAGGTTCCTGTGCCACTCTTTTTGGTGTCTATGATTCTTAAGGAATGGTTGCTGGTCCTGGGGTCTGCGAGGTAGAATTGGCACTGAGTCTTTCTCTTCACCTGTTTGTATGGGTTGTTTGTGGCCACAGGATCATCATAAACTGTGATGTCCCCACTCTGGTACCAGGAGGTGTAGAGTGGATGAGAGGAAGACCACGAACTCCATGGGTAGGAGAAGGAGCAGGGCTTGTGGGTGCAGAGACCCTCCTGAACCCTCACCAATTCTGTACTTGGAGCTCATAGTCTGGGTACTCCTGTAGGGAGCCTGGGAGGACATAGAGACTCAGCATTGGCCCCAGCCACTCCCCCACTGGCCCATTCCCCCTTCCCATGATAACTCACCCCCTCACAGCAGGGGCAGCAGCAGCAGGGCACTATGTCTGCTTCTCACAGGGCAGGGCACGTCCAGGGAAATGCCCAGCTGTGGGGTGGAACTGAGGACACCTCAACAGGTAGCCATGGGTGACAGAGCTGTGGCCAGACCTGAAGGGGAACTTGGGCTCCACAGGCTGTGTGGGGAGGGGGGGGGTGGCAGCTGAGAAATCATCCTTTCTCAACTTCAGCCCTCTGCCAGATCCTCCAAGTGTATATACTGAGACTCTCAGAGGTTGAGAGCCTCATCCATAAGTGAGTGTGAAAGTGATCACCTTGCAGATGATGTTCAAGTCAAGAGGGAGGTCACCCAGGGTTTATTGTGGTCAGAGCTCGTCCTGGTGACTCAGGGGACATATCTCCAGCTGAAACCACTGAATGTTCTGAAAGAGGATAATTTTTAATTTCCTTTAGACCACCAAGTGCTGGTATGAGAGGAAGGAATTTAGACCCAACTGCAGGAGGGTGGAGGGTGGAACCCACAGGGAAGCTGAGCATTAAAGTCCTTTGCTCTGGGGCCTCCTTGGGGACATGGGATGTACAGCTGATGGTCTTCTAGGGTCTGAGGGTCTGTGGGACAGTGATAGCGCACAAGTGCCCTCAAAATGGGGTGTGTGATGGGAGATCTCACCCCTTTCAGTGGGGACCCCAAACATTGGCCCTCAGCACTGCAGCAAATTTGCTCCCTTAAAGTTCAAGAAGTTCTATCCTCAGGACCCCTCATGTGTTCAGTTCCTTCTCATAGCCCCAGCAAGGGCTCCAGGGATGTGTGGAAATAACCTGCAATCCTAATGCATTTTTATGAATGAAAGAAACTCGGTAAACTTTTTCCCAAATATGACAATGATGTGTAACAGTTCACACATCCCAGTAACAAGCCGTGTGATTTAAAAAAAGAACTTTCTTAAACTACATAGGAGACAAAGAAATGTGAATCAATGGTGCCAAGGGAAATACTGAATTCTCTTCCTATTCACTATATTATGTAAATATAATATTATTATAATAATTAATGATGATTACCAATATAATATTAATATTTATTACTATAAAACAGAATTATTCTCCTATGAAGAAGCAATCAAACAGTATCAATCAAAACACAGTGGGGAACTGTGTCATGTAGGTGTACCACACAGGAATGCCATACTACTAATATAAATAGTCTGTGATTTTCTGAATTGCCTTATATTTTGGTTTCCAGAATTTTAGCTTTACTTACTTGATGTGATTGAATCTCTCTCTCCATCACCTTCAGTTTCGCCTGACCTTGCCTGGCTTGCTCTGCCCTTCATGACAACATTCTCCCTGCTGTGGTCCACTGAGGCCACAGAATCTTTTCCCCAATCTAAATATTTTCCCTTCATGTAGAATGAATTGAAACTTAGAATTTATTTGAGTGACCTATCAGCTCCAAATACAACATCTCAACCAGACTTTTGATTCTTCATTACTTCATTTCTGCTGAATCAGGACTTGGCATACTACCAGGCACAGAAAAGATTGACATACTATGTTTCCTGGTGTGCAGAGCTCCATGACAGTACAAGGGGTTAAAGGAAAAAGAAAATATCAACCCACCGTTGTGAGGAAAAGGAGGAAGGGCAAGAGTCTGACGCAGGTTTTCTAGAGTCAGCCCTGAGGGGCAAAGAACCCAGTGGCCTCTGAGAGAGGTACTGTGTCTCTGAAGCTAAGGCTGGTCTTCCCTAGGATGTGAAGGTGTTCATGGGGAGACTGGGGAGGAGTTTGGGTGAACCTCTGTCCTGTAGGACATTCCCCAGCCCTAACTCTGCATGAGGCAGGTCAAGAATCTGCCTCCAGGAGGCGCACCACCCTCCATGCCAGACATGGTAGCTCCTCAAGGAAGAGTTGGCGCTGTCCCTGGTCCTGGAGCACACAGGGGTCGGCTCTACCAAGGATCCCAGTTCACAGACACAAGGACCTGAGCCTTAGGTAAGTGATGCACCTAAGTCGCAGGGCTTAGGCAAGACGGGGTCCCTCTTGAGAAGGAGGAGTCAGGAGAAGGTGTGGCAGTGGGCTGGGTTCATGTCTGTGCTTTTCCTCTCACCCCTCTGATTTGTCATCATGCTGTTTAATGTTATTCTTCCTTCTAATTTTTCTGCAAAAGATGACTATTGGAACCTAAGACATTTCCTGGCTTGAAATATTTTACATGTATAGGTTGTGAAAAATATATTTATAATCCACATCATGTAAATCTTATATATTTATTACAGTTTATATTAGATAAATATGTCTTTTAAAAATTACAATTAATATATAGTTAATTATAATAATCAACAGTATTTTATTATATTGTATTTTAATATTATAATATTATATGACTATAAATATATAATATGATACCTTATTAATATAGTTTATATTATATGAACATACGTTATACTGTGGGATCATATCTCAAGTCAAAAATAAAACATGAAGGCTCCTCAGGAGCCTCAGAATTTCTCTTTGTTTCCTTCTCTCTCCAAAACCCTCGTGGGTTACCACCATATTGACACTTGGGGTCCTCTATTTTTATGCCTTTGCCTGTAATCACAACACCTGCATAGCTATTCTTCAACAATTTAGTTGCTATGGAACTTCATATAAATGTAATGATGTAGTGACATGTTTTTTGTATGACCTTAATAGGACTCCTCCAACTTTCTATTTATTAATGTTAGAACAGTATATACTCTTATCTTCTTTGAATTTTACATTTTCTATCCTTGTAATTTAGAGGTATATATTATAAAGTTCATACTAGTAATCCAAGCTGACCCTCTGTTTTTAACTGAAGCTTTTATCTAATCGTATTCAACATAAGTTTCCCACATTATACTTATTTTACATATGTGTCAACAATGCCACATTACTTTATCTTTTTAGTCTTCTCTCCTTTGGTTTATTAAGTTTTTGACTGTTCCTTGTTCATTATACATTATGATTATGTTTGTATAGTCATTACTATAAAACTTACTGCAGAAATGATTAACTTAGCAGAGTTTTAGTAAATGAAAAGCTCTCTCTCCTCCTAGATAACATGTAAATGCGAGAAAATATAAAGTCCATTTGTCCCAACACAACCACTTTGGGCTTATCTGTTATTGCCAAGAATTTTAAAACTATCTTTTTATTCTACTGGCAATGATTTTTTTTTCATTTATTTCTTCCAAAGGATCTGTATTACTTCCTCATTTCTGAATTATCTCTACTGAGTAGAGACTATAAGTGATATTTAAAGATAGTATTTGCTTTCTAAAGGTCACTGGTTTGATTCCCAGTTGGCACATGCCTGTGTTGCAGTCTAGGTCCTCTGTAGGGGGTGCACAAGGGGCAACCACACATTCATGTTTCCCTCCCTGTCTTTCTCTCTCCCTTCCCCTCTCTCTAAAAATAAATAAATAAAACATTTTTTTTTAAATAGCATTTGCTTCCTTCTGATTTCCATGGTTGCTACTGACATTTCAATAGAAAAATTGATACCCTTTTGAATGTAATCTGTTTTTTTTTCCTGTGGATGCTGTTCAGATTTTCTCTTCTTCAATTTTCTTTGACATACCCTAACCCAGATACAAACTCAATATGGGAATGGTCTCCTTTGAAACTCCCCACCTTGGGCGGGGCCAGAATCCTGACTTTCACTTCCAGGTCACAAAGACCGCAGAACCAAAGATACATGATCAGTGTGGGCAAATGCCTTTGGGAACTTTGGTATCTTGGCTTAAATATTCTGTCTCATTTTCTGGATTCAAATATTCCCCAAAACACTAGCCTAATAAGTGCCCATTTTTATTTATTTTTCAATCATTCTATACTTTTAAAATAAGGGATTTTATTTCTTCTATTTACTTTTTTCCCAGAGAATTTTGTTATTTTCAGCACAAGTCCTGAGCAAAATGATTTAATCAGTTGTTATCAAAACAAGAGTCACAATTCAACTTCTTACCATGCTGAAATTGGAGTTCATGTAGTGAATGTGGGGAACCAAAACTCTTCTAGTTACACACTATAATTGTTCCCTTCCTTCCTCAGAACCACTTTCTAAAATTGAGGAAATAAATCCCCTGCATGTAGGTGCTTGTTTTGTGTCACTAGGGCACTCACCTGGGCCCATTCTACCTGTGGACACCCCACAGACATTTCCTCCACAGCAGCCAATGTTGTGGCTGGACCAGCCCTTGTGGTTCTTATAATAAGACACACTGCAGCAGCAACCATTTGGGAACTTTGAAAAAAAAGTTTTATTACAGTCATCTCTTATTATCTACAGTTGTGCTCTCCATGATTTCTGTTGTCTGTGTTCAAACACAGTCCAAAAATACTAAATGGAAGATTCCAGAACTCAATCATTCATGTTTTAAATTTTGCAATTTTCTGAGTGGTATGATGAATCTTGTACTCCCTCTGTCTGTGCTGCCTGGACATGACCATCCCTTTGTCAAGCATCTCCATGCTGTATATACTGCCCACTTGTGAGTCACTTAGTAGCCGATTAGGTTATCAGATCTACTGCCCCAGTATCTGGGTGCTTGTGTTCAAGTCACCCTTATAGTAGCCTCATGTTATGTCACAATGCCTGTGGCATTCACCTCCCTACACCTCATCACATAGGCATTGTGGCACCTTACAACAGCACAGGACAAGGCATGATCAGAATAGCAGAAGGTATTTTGAAAGAGGGAGAGACCACATTCACATAACCTTCATCACAGTATACTGTTACATTTTTTTCCATTTTATTATTAGCAATTGCCATTAATCCTTAATTTTACCTAATTTATAAATTAAACTTTATCATACAGGTATGTGTATATAAGATTTTATACTTTCTGTGGGTTCAGGCATGAACTGAGGGTCTTGGAACATCTCTCCCACAGATAAGGGGAACTAATGTACTCACAAAGAGCTTATCAATAGTCATGCATGTTCTGGTACTGCTCTTGAAGTTAGGCTGATTTTGTTTTAGAGCTTTCTTCACATAATTAAATCGGATAAACTATATAGAGGAGGGAGAATGTGAGCTCTTTCTTCAGTTCACCCTTTCAACCCAAGTCAAACCAAGAACTCAGGCTTGAAGGACTAGATGGGGTGCGCCAGACAGAAGCAGGGGGACATGGCTTCTGGCAGGGGAGGGGGAAGGTTAATCTCAAATTTCTAAGACTGCCCTGGCTGTGTGGCTCGGTGGATTGAGTGCTGGCCTGCGAACCGAAATGTTGCTGGTTTGATTCCCCGTCAGTGCACATGCCTGCGTTGCAGGCCAGTTCCCTGGTTGGGGGCACCCGAGAGTCAACCAGTCAATGTATCTCTCAAATTGCTAAGACTTTTGTAAGAACCACCATAGAAAGTTTAAGAAACACAGGCCCCAGGGAAAGGGTGGGTGAGGAGGCAAATGCCATGGGAAGGGGCCTGGGATGTATCCTCTAAAGTCAGGAAGTCAGGGAGGGGATTTATGGAGGAGAAAGGCGGGGTCAGCTCTGTGGTGGCCAGTTTTCCCCGCGGAGGACAAACTTGACCAGGAATCGGGAGGCCTGTGGGAGGCGCTGTCACACCCTACGTGGTGCTGGTAGCCCTTCCGGAAACATTCTGTGGTCACAGCAGAGCTCTCTGGTCCTAACAGCCAGCCCCTCTCACGAGCTTCCTCTTCAGCTCTGTGAAGAGGGCTTCCTGCCCGTTGTTTCCCTGACCAGAGTGGGTACTTGACTCACTGTGGCAGCACCAGCTGTATCGCAGCCATTTCTTTGTCTCTGGAAACATCTTTTTTGGTCATGAAATACCTAGTCAGCTCCTGTTTACAGCTCCTGTTGGAAAGATTCGTGTGGACCTGTACATGGGATGGGGAAGGGACTGGAGGTCAGGAGGTGCTGGAGATTGGACAGGTGAAAGTGAGGTGAGATGACCTCAGAGAAACTATAAGATACCACATCATGAACCAAACACCAGGCCGACAGGCATGTCTCTCCCTGAGGAGGCTTTGAAGAGTTCTGGATGGAAAATGACACCAACAAGTTACCACCCTGTTTTCTATGGCTGGTCACCCATGACTTTGGAAGAACTTGCCACCAGGACCTTTCTGTTCAAAAAGAGAGACAGGCAAGCCCAGGACCTCTGTTGGTTGTGATTTCTTTAATGTTCACAGCCACCTTTGAGTAGCATGTATGATCTCTGTAGTACCGAGTGGGAAACTGAGGGGGAAGAAAAGGAAGTGAATCACTTGAAGACAATGCCTTAGGAAGTGCTGAAGCCTGTACTTGAGCCCAAGTCTCTCCAATCCCATCACCTTCTTTCTGCTCTGCCTGCGCATGCTCTTACAGTGGTTAATGTTAATGTTGCACAAGGTCTCCTCATGCTTCATCAACTAGTCCCCAACTCCTTTCCCCCAAAGAGGCTGTGTTGCCTCTGGCCAGGACTAAGCTCTGACAGAGTCCTCATTTCCTGGTCTTGTTGATCTCTGAGTACTCGCAGGTGGTGGTGGCCTCCTTGTCCTGAGCTTCCTGCAGCTTCCTCCCATGAAAGGTGAGGTTGGCATATTGGGTATCCTGTTCCTCTGTTGATGGAGAGGCATCCCCTGGGGATGATGCTTGGTCTGGGGACCCATCTGTCCTGAGTTTTGGCTGGGAACCCTGTGTGAGGGGGAGAGAAGAGAGTCAGAAAAGAATAAATCAGACATGGTCTCAAGGAGAAGTTGGGCTAATGGAACAGATTTTTATTTATACTCTTATTCTACACACACTCCCCATGAACTCAACTATATGCTATTTATGTAAATCAGAGCTATGATCGATTAGATCAAATGGAGGGCTACATTTCATCCTCACAGAAACCAAGTATTAACGATACTCTTATTATACCCTTCACAGATAAGGAAGCTGAAGGGAGAACAGGTGAAGTAACAGGTCAAGAATAGGTAGAAAGTAATAGTTTTGGGGAGATGGTTCTGGCAGGCTACACCTGGCCAGAAGTGATTTGGACATACTAGTGAGTAGGGCTGGGGCAAAAGGCTGACCTCAGACTCTAGGAAATGAAGGGGAAGAGCAACTCCTAGCTGTCTGTCCAGCTGAGCACAAAGGAGCTCAGTCTGGACTCATTGAGTGGACATATCCAGCACCTCCCCCTACACTGCAGAGAAGATACATAACTCACCCAGGTGACTGTACCCACAGCAGGGTCTTCCTCATTCACAACATTTTGTCTCCATGCTGCTTTCTTGCTATGGGTTTTCATTCTAAAGGAAGAAGTCATCAGTCAGAATGGCTCAGGCACAGGTGGGCAGGATGCCCCCAATCCCTGTAAGAAAACTGAGGCATCCAGACCTGAGAATCATAGCTGGAGGCCCTTCATTCATACAAGTGAGTGCTCTGTTCCCTATGACCAGGTGTGTGACCCAGACTGAATTTTCATCACTAAAGGCTCCTCTTATGTGTAGACACTTGGGTACAACTGATCATAACAGTGTCATTCATAATAACTGACTGGTAACAACAAACCAAATGTCTTTCAATGTGGGAATGGAGAGATAAAAATATGTCCCATCCATACCATGGAATATTATTTGGAAGTAAAGGAATAAAGTACTGACACATGAACCTTGAAAATACCATGCTATGTGAAAAGTCAGTCACGAAGGACCATGTATTGTATGATGCCATTTATGTTAAGTGTCCAGAAGAGGCAAATCTAGAGAAAGAGGAATTAGATTACTGGCTGCCTGGGGCTGGGGGGAGGATTGTGGAAAAGTGACGAAATGTTTGGAAATTGATTGTGGTGATGGGTGCACAACTCTGAGACTGAACTAAAAGGCCTTGAATTGTACACTTTAAATATATAAGAATTTTATCTTAATAAAGCTACCACCCTGTCTCTTTTGCCAGAGGACCTCTTGGTATGTACTCAGCTCCACCATTCTGGGATTTGGGGGCCTCTCTCTGTACTCCCCATCATGCAGCTCCCTGCACCTCCCCAGGACACAGGCTTACATGCAAAAGGAGATGATGCACAAACATAGGGACAGTAGGGTCATGGCGCCAGCACCTCCAAGAGTTGCAGGAACTACTCTGGACGCTGATACAGACTGCCCTACAGAGAAGAGGGGCATGAGCCCAGGGTCTCGCAGCACTCAGTGTCTTGTCTTCCCACCTCCTTGCAGAACTGCATGTAGGTTCTCTTCACACAGGAGATGGAGTGTGCTGTCCTAGTAAATGACTCCCTTCCCCAGCCACCCCTCTCCCCAGCTCCATCTTCTCTTTGATCTCTTCCTTTCTTCCTCAGCAGGCCCCTGAATTGGCAGCAGCAGAACACTGGTGCTCTGGCCTCCATGGACATTCTCTGCCTTGCAGCTGAGTCTGAGGCCAGCGCTCAGCCCCCCGTGGAGGCTCAGGGAGCTGTTGGCTCAGGGCCCTGCTGAGTGGAAGGTGACTGTGTAGGAGGTGTTGCTGGGGTTTCCCTCCAGCAGTCCCTCCCCCAGCCGCCAGTGAAGCGAGGAGGCTGGCTGGACTCAGGAGGATCTGCTGCAGCAGAGACTCTCCTCCCAGGATCAGGAGGGTCCCAGAAGTTGTGGGGGTGTCTGGGGAGCAAGGAGAGGGGTCAGTAGTGCCTCTGCCCTCCAAGAATCCAGATGTCTTGCAACCAGGGGTCCCCACACTCACAGACCACTGAGAGACTGAGGGAGATACTTTGGGATCCCAGCGGGTTCCGAGCTTGGCAGGTGAACTGTCTCTCTTCCCCAGTCCCCACGTGAGGCAGCTCCAGGATCATGGTGCTGAAGATGGGGGTGGCATTCAGGGCTTGGGATCCCTGGAACCAGCTCAGCACTGCAGGTGGGTTGCTGTCAGCCACACAGAGCAGCCACAGAGCCTCACCCTCCAGGATGGGAAGGGATGTGGTTTGCAGAATCTTGAGGACTTAGGAGAGAAGTGCAAGGAGTGATAGAGGTAGAGGGAAACAAAGAGAAAGAGACAGAGATGTGTGGAACACAGGGCAGGCACCAACCCACAATAGTGAGGGAGGGAGGATGATGATTTCCAGCCTTGCCTCTTTCATATCTGATCCCATTCACACTCTGATTCCCCCTCAGCTCCATGGAGGCCCCAAGGGCAGGTTCCAACCCCAAAGAGGGAGGATCTTTCCTACCTGTGGCATTTCTAAAGAACAGGCTGATGGTGAGGTTCTGTGGGGGATCTGGGACAGAAAGACATGGCTCTGCTTCAGAGAGGAGAAGGAGATGGAAGTCATCCAAAAAAACAAGGGGTGGTAGGAACTGGGAAGGTAGGACTGCTGTCCTCTGGCTCACTCGCCACAAGCACTCCTCACCTGCACTCAGATCCATGCACAAGTGTTCTCAGGTTAGCTCAGCCTGCTGTGCGTACACACACACATGTGCACACACCAGTCCCACTGCACCCAGAGAACCAGCCATTCCTCCAACACTCACAGAAGATATTGAGCCAGATGGTTCTCTCTGTAGTCACCCTTGATTCCTGGCATTTCACCTGACAGGTGAGGTTGGTGCCATGGTCCGTGGGCCTTGGGATAAAGGTAAGCACCGAGGAGTGGAGGTTCTGGGTGTTTCGAGAATCTACAGCAGCTCCTTCCCAGGAGAAGGTGAGAGGACTTCCCCCTTCACAGGACCCAGGCAGGCTGCAGGTCAGCTGTGTAGGGCGGCCAGACTCCAGAGGCTCCACAATCAGGATATCTGGTTTGTCTGTCAGAGGAGAGGACACAGGAACGTACTTGGGTCCAGGGGATTAGGGACCCAGAGAATGAGCCAGAGAGGGATGCCTGACTCAGGGCCTGAGCTCACCCTGGTTTCTGTGCCTCCTCTGACCACCCTGGGCCCAAGACCTGGATCGGTGTGTCCCAGTGTCCTGTTCCTGTTTTAAGACCAAGTCCCATGTCTCAGCATCCTCTCCTGGGCTGCTGCCATACCTGTCACCTGCAAAGTCAGCTTCCTATCTTGGTAAGTATATTTCATATTATATCCTCTCTCTATTCGGAAGATGTAGGTTCCTGCATCACTCTTCCTGGCATCTCTGATGCTCAGGGAACAGTTGTTGGTCCCGGGGTCTGCGAGGAGGAATCGGTCCTGGGTCTCTTTCTTCACTTCTTTATATGGGTGGTTTGAGGCCACAGGTTGACTGTTTTGCAGGTTGTTCTCAAACTGGTGCCAGTAGGTGTAGACTTTGCTAGAATATCTCGAACTCCCCGGGTAGAAGAAGTAGCAGGGCACATGGATGCACAGACCCTCCTGTACCCTCACCAAGTCTTGCACTTGGAGCTCATAGCCTCTCTGCTTCTGCCAGGACCCTGTGGGAACACAGAGGCTCAGCTGCATCCTCAACCCCCTCTCCTTCTTTCCCATTCCCCTTCTTTTGGCCCACTCACCCCCCCACAGCAGAGACAACAGCAGCAGGGGCACCATAGCTACATCTGACAGGGAACAGCAGGTCCAAATCTCTGTGTCAGGGAGGGAAATACCAAGCTGTGGGGTGATGCTGAGGACATCCCATCCGGAAGCCATGTGGCCTTCTGGGTGACAGAGGCGTGGCCAGGCTTGTAAGAGGAACCTGGGTTCCACATGGGCAGTAAAGGCTGAGAAATACTCTTGTCTTACCTCCTCGTCCCCAACCAGGCCCTGCAGGTGGATATACTGAGGCTCCCAGAGGTTGAGAGGCTCATCTAGTTGTGAATCTGAAAGTGATCACTTTGCAGATGTTGTTTGAGTTCAGAGGAAGGTCCCCCAGGGGCCATGAAAGTCAGTGCTGGTCATGGTGACCCCAGGTCCCACCCTGTAGCTGAAACTACTGAATGTTGTGGAAAAAGGGTAAACAATTTTTCTCATACCACTCAAAGGCAGGCAAAAGAGAAAGGAATTTAGACCCAAATCCAGGGCAGGGTAGATCCCAGGGAGAAGCTGAGTGTTAAAGCCATTTGCTCTGATGCGTTTAGGGGGACAGGGGATGCACACAGGCCCCCTCAAATCAGGACATGTGCAGGAATATCTTGCTCCATTCTGTGGAGACCCCAAACACTGGCCCTCAGCACAGCAGCAAATTTGCCACCTTAAAGCTCAGGAAGCTCCAGCCTCAAGGCCCTTCACATGCTTGGTCCCTTTTCAAAGCCCCAGCAAAGGCTCCCAGGAATAGGTTGAAATAACCTGAAATCCTACTGCTCTTTTATGAATGGAAGAAATTTGATCAACATTTTCCCAAATATGACAATGATGTGAAACATGTCAGACATTCTCAGTGACAAGTTGTGTGATTGGAAGAACATTGCTTAAACTGTACAAGAGAAAAAGAAATGTCAATCACCAGCGCTGGAAGAAGTAGTGAACTCTCTTTCTGTCCTCTATATCAGTGCTCCCCACTTTTTGGCACCAGGGACTGGATGCATGGAAGACAATTTTTCCACAGACTAGGTTGGAGGTGGGAGATTGGCTTTATAGCCTGCCACCAGCTACAGCTTAATTGTCACTTGACACTCGTGGATAGGGTTTTGATATGAGTGTGTAAGCAGTTGATTTATTATGGCCTCTGTGCAGTTAATCCTCTCTTCTAATGATAATCTGTATTTGAAGCTGCTCCCCAGCACTAGCATCACTGCCTCAGATCCAGTTCAGATCATCAGGCATTGGGTTCTCATAAGAAGCACACAACCTAGATCCCTCGCATACACAGTCCACAGTAGGGTTCACTCTCCTATGAGAGTCTAATGCCCCCTCTCATCTCACAGGAGACAGAGCTCAGGTGGTAATGGGAGGAATGGGGAGCAGCTGGAAATACAGATGAAGCTTTGCTCGCTCACCCACCACTCTCTTCCTGCTGTTCGGCCCTTTCCTAACAGACCATGGTGTGGTACCAGTCAATGTCCCGGGGATGGGGGACCCTGCTCTAAATTATATAAATATAATATTATAACTATAATATTTATTAATATTACATTAATATTTATTAGTATATGACAAAATTATTCTCCTATAACTAGGCAATCAGCGTATCAGTCAAAAACTGTAAAGAACATATATTATGCAGGTGTGCCAGACAGGAACACCACATTACTAATGAAAATAGTTGGTAATTTTTCTGAATTGTCTTATATTGTAGTTTTCAGCATTTTAACTCTTCTTAATTGATGTGATGTGTTTTCTCATATCAGAAAATTTTATAGGTGCTACATGTTGCTTTTTTTTTTAAGCAGTGATCACAATATTAGTATAAATAAGCTCCATGAAACTGGGAGCTGCCCCTGCCATGGGAAACAGGTGAATCAGAGTTAACAAGATTGACCCCCCACCCACCCAGATTCTACCCATAGTGCAAAAAAGATTGTCTTGTGCAAGCAAAGGACTAAAGGAAGCAGGACTTTCATGGTCGTGATCCCACAATTTACATCCCTGAGCAATCTAGAAAATCTGAAGCAGGAATTATAAAAATGACAAGAAATAACGTTGGCAAAAATGTTCAGAAAGAGGAACTGTCTTACACTGTTGCTGAGAATGTAAATTGGAGACCACTATTTAAATCAATATGGCAGTTCCTCAAAAATTAAAAATAGAGTTGCCATAAGATCTAACAATTCTACTTCTGGGTATTTATTTGGAGGAAATGAAAACACTAACTTGAAAAGACATATTCACCACTATGTTCATTGCAACATCATTTACAACATTCAAGATGTAGAGGCAACCTAAGTATCCATTAATAATGAGTGGATGAAGAAAATGTGATATATATATAATGGAATGTTATTGTGCCATAACAAAGGAAATTCTGTATTTTTGACAACATGGGTGGACCATGAGGGCAGTATTCTTTTTTTTTATTACTTTATTTTGTTCATTTACAATTGTCTGCATTTTCCCCCCACCACTCCCCCCTACCCCAGCCAATCCCACCTCCCTCCCCCGCTCCCACCCTCCCCCTTGGTTATGTCCATGTGTCCTTTATAGTGTTTTCTGGAAACCCTTCCCCGCACTGTTCCCTCCCCCTTCCTCTCTGGCCATTGTTAGATTGTTCTTAATTTCAGTGTCTCTGGTTGTATTTTGTTTGCTGATTTCTTTTGTTGATTATGTTCCAGCTAAAGGTGAGATCATGTGGTATTTGTCCCTCACAACCTGGCCTATTTCACTTAGCATAATGCTCTCTAGTTCCATCCATGCTGTTGCAAAGGGTAGGAGCTCCTTCTTTCTCTCTGCTGCGTAGAATTCCATTGTGTAAATGTCCCATAGTTTTCTGATCCACTCATTGACTGATGGGCATTTAGGTTGCTTCCAGCACTTGGCTATTGTAAATTGTGCTGCTATGAACATTGGGGTGCATAGGTTCTTCTGGATTGGTGTATTCTAAATCAAGTAAATCAGACAGAGAAATACAAATACCATATGATCTCATTTGTATGTGGAAAGTTTTTTTTAAAAAATCAAACTCATGGATAGAGAGAATATATGGGTGGTTGCCAGAGGCAGAGGGATAAGCAAAATGGGTGAGGGTGATCAAAGCCACCAACTTCTAGTTATAAAATAGTTAAATCATGAAGACATAATGTACAGCATGGTGTCTACAGTTAATAATAGTGGGTTTAGTACTATTAACTATAATGATATAGTTAATAATACCACATTGTATGTTAGAAATTTGCTGAGTATATTGCTAAGAGAGCAAATTGTTAAAAATTCTCATCACAAGACAAAAGTGTGTAATTCTATGTGGTGATGGATGTTAAGAAGACATATTATGGTCCGCACTTCACAATCAAATCATTAATTTGGACACTTGAAACTAGCATAATATTATATATAAATTACATCTCAATTATACATATATATAATAAAAAAACACTCAGGCTGGGGACTTGGGTTAGATTAAAAGGTCCAAGTCTTCCAGGCAGAGTTCCCCTTCTGCTCCACTTATGCTCCAACATTGGCATAACAAATTCCTCACATTAAATCCCCACTGCTGAAATCCATAGTGGGGCTTCTGTGTTCCTGATGGGCCCCTGACTGATTAAATGTCAAGAGATAAAACAATGAGACTTCCAGCCAAGATGGAAGTGTAGGTAGACACACTGTGCCTCCTTGCACAACCAAAAGATAGACAACAACAAATTTAAAAGCAAAAAACAACCAGAACTGACAGAAAATTTAACTGTATGGAAGTCTGACTACCAAGGAGTTAAAGAAGAAACATTCATCCAGACCAGTAGGAGGGGCAGCGACAGGCAGCTGGGTGGAGAGAACTCGCAGCAAGGCAGCTGCTGGAGGAACTGAGTGGGGAAAGTGGCGGCTGGTGGACCGGGTGAGGCGGTGAATTGCAGACTGGGTGGTCCCACATTCAAATTCGGATAAACGGGGAGGAACAGCTTAGGGAGCGAGATAGGCCCAGGGAGCGAGATAGGCCCTGCAACACAGGGCTCCAGCATGGGGAAATATAGCCTCAAAGCCTCTGACTGAAAACACCTGTGGAGGTTGAGGTGGCAGCAGGAGAAACTCCCAGCCTCACAGGAGAGTTTGTTGGAGAGAACCCACAGGGTCCTAGAATGTACACAAACCTACTCACCTAGGAATCAGCACCAGAAGGGCCCAATTTGATTGTGGGTAGCGGGGGAAGTGACTGAAAACCAGCAGAGAGCAGAGCAAGCCTCACTGTTCCCTCTCTAACCCCTCCCACACATACAGTACCACAATGCATCATATGTGTGGCCTTGCCCTGATGAACACCTAAGGCTCCGCCCCTTATACATAACACGCAAATCAAGACAAAAAAAATGGCCCAAATCAAAGAATATATCAAAGCTCCAGGAAAAATACAACTAAGCAACAAAGAGATAGCCAAACTATCAGATGCAGTTTAAAACACTGGTTATCAGGATGCTCCAGGAACTCACTGAGTACTTCAACAGCATACAAAAGACCCAGGCAGCAATGAAAATTGCATTGTGTGAAATAAAGAAAAATCTGCAGGGAACCAGCAGTGACGGGAAGGAAACCAGGACTCAAATCAATGGTGTGGACCAGAAGGAAGAAAGAAACATTCAACCAGAACACAATGAAGAAACAAGTATTCAAAAAAATGAGGAGAGGCTTAGGAACCTCCAGGACAACTTTAAATGTTCCAACATCAGAATCATAGGGGTGCCAGAAGGAGAAGAGGAACAGCAAGAAGTTGAAAACTTATTTGAAAAAATAATGGAGAACTTCCTCAAAATAGCAAAGGATATAGACTTCCAGGAAGTCCAGGAAGATCACAGAGTTCCAAAGAAGCTGGACCCAAAGAAGCACACACCAAGGCACATCATAATTACATTACCCAAGATTAGAGATGATGAGAGAATCTTAAAAGCAGCAAGAAAAAGGAGACAGTTACCTACAAAGAAGTTTCCATTAGACTATCAGCTGATTTCTCAAAAGAAACCTTGCAGGCAAGAAGGGGCTGGAAAGAAGTATTCCAAGTCATGAAAGGCAAGGACCTACATCCAAGATTACCCTATCCAGCAAAGCTGTCATTTAGGATGGAAAGGCAGATAAAGTTCTTCCCAGATAAGGTCAAGTTAAAAGAGTTCATCATCACCAAGCCCTTATTATATGAAATGTTAAAGGGACTTATCTAAGAAGAAGAAGATAAAAAATATGAACAATAAAATGACAACAAACTCACAGCTATTAACAACTGAACCTAAAAAATAAAAACTAAGCAAACTAGAACAGAAACAGAATCACAGAAATGGAGATCACATGGAGGGTTTTCAGTGGGGGAGTGGGAGGGGAGATGGGGGAAAAGGTACAGAGAATAAGTAGCATAAATGGTTGGTAGAAAATTGACAGGGGGAGGTTAAGAATAGTATAGGAAATATAGAAGCCAAAGAACTTAAATGTATGACCCATGGACATGAACTAAAGGGGAAGAATGCGGGTGGGAGGGAGTGC
>VMDR010009176.1:0-34196 GCA_007922815.1 Macrotus californicus
GAAAACTGGTCAACCTAAAAAAATAATACTGCATAAAAGAGTTGTCAGTGTGTGTCTATTTATCATGTATGTGCCCTTTTACATAACTAATTTTACCAAATGGCAGCACTTGGGTTTTATTTTTTTAAATAAAAGAGATTGAACTTAGGTAATTTTATGGTGGGTAAATACTCTGCATCTCTACATGCAGCTGAATTTCCAGACTTCGTCTCATTATTTTTACATTTATTTTTTATTGTATTCTTTCCATTACCGTTTTTCCCCCTTTTACCCTCTTCCACCTCCACCCTTCTCCCTCCTCCTCCCATGATCACTGCACTGTTGCCCATATCCATGACTCCTCTTCCCTTTTTTTGCTTGAGCCCTCTATCCCCTAACATTTACCTAGGGCTGTCATCCTGCTCTCTATCTATGAGCCTGTCTCTATTTTGCTTGTTAATTCAGTTTGTTCATTAGATTCCACACATGAGTGAAATCATATGGTGTTTGTCTTTCTCTGACTGGCTTATTTCACTTAGCATAATGTTCTCTAGGTCCATCCACGCTGTTACAGAGTAAAATTTTCTTTTTTATGGCCGAGTAGTATTTCACTGTGTAAATGTACCATAGTTGTTTTATCCACTCATCTATTGATGGACACTTGGGCTTTTCCCAAATCTTGGCTATTGTAAATAATGCTGCAATGAACATAGGGGTACTTATATTCTTCGGAATTAGTGTTTCAAGCTTCTTCAGATAAATTCCCAGAAGTGGAATCACTGGGTCATAAGGCAGAACCTGAATAGACACTTCTCTAAAGAGGACATACAGATGGCCAATAGACATATAAAAAGATGCTCAATGTCACTAATCATCAGAAAAACGCAAATTAAAACCACAATGTGCTATTACCTAACATCAGTCAGAATGGCTATCATCAATAAATCAACAAACAACAAGTGCTGGCAAGGATGTGAAGAAAGGGGACCATTTTGCTCTGTTGGTGGGAATGCCGATTAGTGCAGCCACTGTGAAAAGCAGTATGGAGTTACCTCAAAATATTAAAAACGGAACAGAACTTGTCTTATTATTACATCACTATATTGTCAAAATTGCTAGAAGCACATAATCTTTGATTCATTATTACTGACAACTAATTAGTTCCTCTGATGTCCAATAATAAACAGGAAGTTGTTGCTAAAAATATTGCTGACATACTTGTTCCTTGTAGAGGTCTTATTACAGTTAGAATTATTGCAAACCAGAATCCATGACATAAAAAAAGCCTTTTTCACCATAGTTGCACTCTATTCTCAAAATTCAAATCTAGATGGTGATGTTACCTTAGCTACAAACTGAGTAGAACGTTTTTATTTTTGAACATTGCCTAAACCTCTTTATTTATCTGTTTGATCAATATATGTATTATTTTCATGTTCTCCTCTAGAGCTCAGTATATCAGAAAGGTCTAGTCAGGAATAACCTGCTCTGTTTACTATACTAGATATTTATATTTTAGTTTTACTTCTCAAAATTTAATGCTTTTAAAATTAACTCAGCAAAGAGCAAATGATGAAGGAGAACTATGAGGGATGAGACTTCTACAAAATGACAGATATGCGGTGGGGGAAGGGGGGAGGTGGGAGGGGGGGGTGTCCCAAGCAGATAAAATTAGGCAGGATCAGTTTCTTGACATCTTTCTCCACTATGCCTTAGATAATCTATGATGTTGGAAAAGGCTCTGCCTATCTAAAAAACTAAGCTAATTTTGTCAAAAGTTAATAGAATTTTTTAAAAAGTCAACTTTGGTTATTTGGAACTAAATAAGTAAAATAGAGTAAAATAGACAAACCCCTATACTGTGGCCAGAACTAATAATTTCCTTGAGAGTCTAACATTCCCAATGAAAACGAAATGTACCTGGCAGCTCTATAATTTGAATTATCCAGTTGATTCCATACCAATATTTTTTTTAATTCATAGCATTTTATAGCAATGAAATAATGTGGACCACTGAATGTATGACCAAAAGTTAATTAAATGTTTTCAGCACAGATGACGCAAGAGCCAAAGTACACTGAAAAGCAGAAAGTTTAATTTAGTACTGGTCATTTAATTGAGGAATGTCTATGGGTGAGAAATTTGTATTTTATGGATTTTCATTTTAAACTCCTGGTTGCAGAAGGACAGCTAATTTACCAAATGTGAAGTCCTCACATTTCAGCTTCTACTGCCTTTTGTAGAAGCAGCTTGGCTTACTCCGTCCTTGTCTAACTCAGGAAATAACTTACCTCCCGGTTTTTATGCTGAACCACAATGCAATGGAAGCAAAATGAAGAGAGATTTGGAAACAAAACAGGGAGTTTGGCCAGACAATTCAAGTCTGTGTTTAAGGAAAGGCAAGAAAAGGGAAAAAAATAGAAGAAAACTTAAAAAAAAAATGAAGAAGTCATTCCTAGGTAAAAGAACAACAGAAGAATCACCAGGTTTGCAAATGAGAAAGGAAAAAGGAAGGGATAAATTCACTTTGATACATGACAGATTGAAGTGCCGATGGAATACTGAAGTAGCGGTGTCTGGAAGGCAGTTGTTGATCATTTGAGGGAGAAGTTTGGTCAATTCTAGGGCACAAGATACAAATATGGGGTGAATCCAGATGAAAGAGATAAGTCGAAGCCTGTACATTTTATTAAGTGTTATAAAGGAAGGCTTATTGAAGAAGAAAAAAGAGTCATTGGCCTCGTCATTCCACTTCAGAGAATTTATATTATATTTTGATGTCACCAGCTACATCTTTTTATATTGTGTATCCATTAACACACTGTTGAAGCTATAGCTCTTTTTAATACTTTTGTCTTTTAACTTTTATACTTCACTTTTATGGAGTTAAGTAGTTAACATGTCACCATATTACAGTTTTACTGTATTATGTGATTATTCTCAGATTTTTTTATTCCAGAGCACCGCTAAAACGTCTTAAGTGGGCTCCAGAGGTTTCCTGGAGCTGTTTCGTTTGTGGGCAGCTCTTCACTGCCTCACCGTCCCCCCTCCAACCTGGACATGTCATTGTCTTATCTCCAAGCTCAAATTCTTTCTACAGCCGCGTACAGTCAGTCTGCTGATGGGCCCATCACCGCTACTCCCATTTCTGTTTCATATTTTTATTTCTCGTATTTTTGATACTTTCTTGGAATTTCCATCTCTCCATTCATATTATCCATCTGTTCTTGCATGTTGTCTACTTTTCCCATTAAAAACCGTAGCATGTTCATTATAGTTTTAAAAAATTCTTGGTTTGATAATTCCAGTGTTTCTGCCACATCTGACTCTGGTCCTCAGTCATTTCACACTGTGTTGTTGCTTGTTGCTGTTGTTGTCGTTTTGCCCTTTAGTGTGCTTCGAAGGTTTTTATTGAAAGGTGAACATGATGTACTGGATAAAATGACGGGTAGTGAATAAGCCTTCAGGAAGGTGGTGGTCAGGTGGGTGGGGAAAGCATACTTTAGACCTATCATTGGGTAGCAGTCTTTCAGTGATGCTGCCCCTGGGCTATGATTTTCACCAGTTTTTTAGTTTGTTTCCCTCTTTACATGGTACAGAATGGCCAGAGAGGACTGCATTTGGTATTTCCCTCCCCCAACAAGGAAAGTGAGAGAATTGGAATTGGGTATTTCCCTTCCCTCAGTCAGGTAGGCCTGGATGATTCTCCAACCGTATCTGGGAAAACAGTTTCACCAGACGACGGCTTGGTTAAGAAGAACAGAATGCTCTGATATATTTCAAAATTGTTCCTTTTTGTCTGAAACTGGTAGAAGCTTGAGAGGCATTCTCTCCGATATTTACTGTGAGGACCTAATAGAGCTCTTGGAGGTAAAACTCACAAATATGCATGAGAGGTCCCCCCATGACTGGATTTTTGGTTTTGACCCCCCAGAGCAGTCCACACCGAGCTCCCAGCAACTCATTCATCACAGTTCAGGGGTCTTACACTGGCACTGGTTTGCACAGAGGTTTCTGCTCCTGTAAAGTTGTGATTCTCCACAGCCACTCATCTGTCTCTCTAATGATGGGGTAACAGTTTGCCCTGCACCTTTTTCTTCTGAGATGTCTGAGAAGAGTAATTGATTTTCAGTGCATTCAGATTTGTTAGGACAGAGTGGTACCCTCTAAGCTCCCTGCATGATACCCTGGAAACCAGAAGTTGCAACTGAGTTTTCATAAAGGGGCAAAGGCCTGCAGAGGCGGCAAGAAAGCCTTTTCGGCCACTGGACCGCTGTTGTGCAAAAAGTGTGCCTGCACCTATGTCTCAAGCCTTATCTAAGACAACTGAAAATGCAACCCAGAATTTATGTAAAGTTATTAAATTTTAGAAAAAAACCTGGCAGAAAATCTTCAGGATCTAGGAATAAGCAAAGGGTCTTTAAATTTGATGGCAAAATCACTACCCACATAAGCAAAAATCAATTACTTAGACTTTATAAAAAAATAAAATTCTTCTGTGAAAGACCCGGCTAAAAAGATGAAAAGATAAGCTACAAACAGGGAGAAAATATTCACAAAACACCTATCTGGCAAAGGACTAGTATCTAGAATATGTTTAAAAACTCTCAAAAACCAACATTAAATAATATTCTTTTAGAAAATGAAATTAAAAAAAACAGAAGAGGAGACTATACAGATGGCAAACACACACACACACAAAAGACATTCCGCAGCCACTAGGCTAACCCAAATTAAAGCACATTAAGATATTGCTATACACTTATCAGAGCAGCTAAAATTTAAAAAATCATGACAAAATGACAACAGCAAATGCTGGAAAGGATGTGGAGAAATTGGATTACTCATATGCTGCTGGTGGGAATGGATATTAATGGTATAGCCACCATGAAAAATACTTTGGCAGTTTCTTTAAAAAAAAACTAGACTAAACATGAACTACCTATTACCCAGCAATTACACTTCCGGAAATTTATCCTGGAGAAATAAACGTTTCTGTTCCCACAGAAACCTGTACAGAGATGTTTATAGCAGTATTATTTGTAATACCCCCAATCCAGACAAAACCTTTGTGTCCCTCCCTCATTAGGTGAATAGTTCAACAAACTGTGGTACATTCACACTATGAAATACTCGTCACCAAGCAAAAAGAACGAATGACCATACATACTGGATGAACCTCCAGAGAATTATTATGAGTGAAAAAAACCTAATCCCATGCTTCCATATGTATAACATCCTGGTAACAATAGAATCTGGGAAGTGGAAAAAGATCATTGATTTCCAGGGGCTAAGGAGGTGTGGGGATGAGAGGGAGTGGGTGTAGCTATAAAAAGGCAACATGAGGGCTCTTGTGTCAGTGGAAACATCTGTATCTTGGTTAAATCAATATCAATATCCTGGTGACCATATTGTACCATAGTTTTGCAAGATGTTACCATTCGGGGGAACTGGGTAGGGTGCACACATGTTCTCATTACATTATTTCTAACAAGAACAAATGAATCTACAGTCATGTCGAAATAATCATTTTTTAAAAAGAAGAGAGAAAAGCATACTAAAGAAAAAAATCAAAACCGAACAGAAAAAAAAAAGAGAGCAGGAAATGTTCCATAAGAGTATTTTAGTTTGGAAAACATTGGAACACTCTTCATCAACTGCAGGTCGTGTAGAATCCACAGATGCCCCTGGCAAGACACCTTCTTTGCTCCTAGGTTTGCGCTGCCTCGCCCCGTGACAGGGCCTCACTGAGTTCTTTTTTTGAGCAGGTCAACAATTTATCTGGTTTGAGATTTTGACATGTCCTTTTAGGACTGCAAGCACACGACTCCAGCTCCCTAGTATTCCAACTACATCTCCCTTGTAAAACAGCCAACAACATGGCCAAATCTATTGAGAGCATGCCCTTGTCAACCTTCTGAGTTTATTGATATTTACATTTATGATACAAACAAGTTCTCTGAGAGCCTCCTTTTCTGCTGCCTGATGTTTGCTTTCATAGGAGAGAGGCCAGGCAATTGGGAGGGAAGGAGGCAGCCCTTGTGCTGGATTTATTGGCACAGCGCA
Source organism: Macrotus californicus (assembly GCA_007922815.1). NCBI lineage: Eukaryota > Metazoa > Chordata > Mammalia > Chiroptera > Phyllostomidae > Macrotus > Macrotus californicus. Next base: position 6,046 of record VMDR010009176.1, read on the forward strand.
CTGAAAAGCAAGCACACCACCAAATAGAGGATATTGATAAGGAGACTAAATTCATTTGAAATCACTAAAACTCAGTTAGGGGCATATTGTATTAAGTGAAATGCCATTACTGAAGGGCCCAGGGAAAGACTGTATGCCAAGTCATGAGAGCTTTTCAGCTCACTGGAAAACAGCCACGGCACCCACGCACTACATTTGATGGTTTGTAAGCAGAGATAATTTCTGCATAGATCATAAAGCGACTGGCAAACAGTTCAGTCCCTGGGAACACAGGCAAGGTCTGAATTGTCCCCAAGTGAGAGCATGCAAGAGAGGAGCCCTGTGCAGTGAAAACGCACACTAAACGGGGATGGATCCCAACGTTCCATAAAGATCTCCTTAAATTGCGATTGTGGCACATGGGCGTGTTTTAAAAACTCCACACTAAGGATCATCATTTGATTCTGTGAATTTTTTTTTTGCAAAGCATCTTACCCTTTCTAAAGAGGATGGAGGCAGAACTCTGGTTTATTTAATACACTTTATTGCAAGCTAGAATGTTCCGCCGGCTGAAATAAGTTTCCTACTAAAAAATCATAACAGTATCTTGGGGGCTATTCTTGGTCAGGAGAGGGCTTTCTACCTGCCCTGAGTCAGAGTAGATTGAGAAAATCTGTTTTCTTCTAAGCAGCCTCCTAGCACTTCCCCAAAGGTTGTTTGAGGTTTCCCTGCTTGATGCTGCTCACATTGCCCTTACACTGTTAATCCTGGTGAGCGAGGACACACTGTAAACACAAGTCCATTTCAGTGACGTGTATAAATCTTGTCCGGGTTATTCGGACTAAGGCAGCCTCTTATCTAACAAGCACCAGAGCAGACTTTGAAAACACTTTTCACCTGTGACAACAGCCGCCCAGTTTTGTCCTCGCCAACAATGGGATAAATGCAACATCTCATGTCAGCTAACTCCATGTCTTACTGATGCCAAATTTTTCTGGATTCAGCATTTTGACACAGGCTTTGCATTTGGAATTTTATTCCATCACAGATTCCTAGAATAGCATTTCCCAGAAAAGAGTGGAGAGATTTTTCTTCTGAGTAAAGCTCCATAATGACCACGGAAGAAATGAATTGTTTTTGCTGTGCTGTTTCACCTTAAATATGTTGTATGTTAACAAGGAGAAAACAGGCTTTGAACCTATGACAGTAAGTGTGTTTAAAAGCGCCACAGGTGCACTAACGTCCCATCAGGTGATGTGGGTAGTTGGCAAAGAGGGCCAATGGCTGGTCCTAATTCACTTCGAACTGTGTTATTTTTTGCCTTATAGTATTTTTGGTTTTTATTGAAAGGTGGACATGACGTACTGGATAAAATGACCCGCAGTGAATAGGCTTTCAGTAAGGTGGTTATTTACTGCCCACTGGGTACTTCTGCCTAAAAAGAAGCATTTGTTGTTGTTGTTGTTGTTTAAGAATGTGAACGCTAGTGCAGGGCCCTGACAGAGTGAGGTCCAAACTACAAAATGCTCCTGTCTGAAGCAAGAAGCACGTAGTTCCTTCTCTGCGGCCACAGGTGCACCTGGCTGGCCTTCGGGCGGCATGATCGGGGTTTTTTTCTTGATTCACCGAAAACCAAAGTGAGCTTCATTCTTTTGAACTGATCTGCCTACAGCAGAAGAGATTATAATTTGCGAATGTTTACAAGGGTATCAGGGTCATGATTCTCAAGCAGATGTTTTAATATATCAGATTATAGTAGGTGTGTCTATTTTGAAACACCCAAACTCACATTCATCAATTATGAAGCTTTATTTTAAGGAAGAAGATGGAGGTCCTAGGAAAAGAAATAAAAATGCCTAGATTGACACCGATATTTATCCCTCTGATTTACACTCAATATAACCTCGGTGGTCTTTTGCTATTTAGATCTGATCACATTACTCTCCTGGCGTAATTTTTCAACTGTTGCTCACTGCATTCAGGGTAAAAGCTAAACTCCATTGAGTACCAACATTGCATACCTCTGAGGGTCTGGTTTCTGTCTAGCTCTGCTGTCTCCTTTCTAGATTTTTCCCTATCACTTGATAATCCAGCAACACTGAATTACTTATTCCAGAAACACGCCATGTCTCCCTGACTTCTGGGTTTTCACTCTAATCTAGAAGGCCTTCTCATTACTATGTACTCTTTTAAGCCTCAGTTTAAATGCACAATAAGTCCTCACTGAATGTCATCCATAGGTTCTTTGACTACAAGAAAAACAATTCATAATGAAACCAATTTTACTATAAGCAAAATGACATAAACAAGAGTTTAGGGTTTTTTAGCCTCTCATCAACAATATCTGAAGAAGACATTGAACAAAACAACGTTACTTGACGACCTATTGTAGGCCCCGTCTGGAAGCCTTCTCTAATGTTCCCAGCAGACTCTCCTTAGGTTATGTTGTCACCAAATGAGTTTTATAAACACATTATCATCCCTACAAATACTTGTCACATACCTGTGTCCCAACTAGATTATAAGCTTCCTGAGAGCAGGAAGCATGTATTTTCATCTTTATTTCTTCATCACCCTGGGGTGTCCAATCCACAAGCCTGCAGGCCGCGTGTGGCCCAGGATGGCTATGAATGTGGCCCAACACAAAATCGTAAATTTATTTACAACATTCTGTGATGTTTGTGTGATTACATGTTGTAATGTATTTTATGCGTGACCCAAGTCAACTCTTCTTCATCCAGCGTGGCCCAGAGATGCCAAGAGGTTGGACATCCCTATTAGAGTGTCTGGTATATACAAGGTCTCAAAGAATCTCATTAAATGTGTGAATTAATAAATGGATCAATGGATTGATGACAGTAGCTGAAGAGAGAGTAAATTTCTAGTTTTAAACACAAAGCAGCCAAATAAAAACAGATAAAGAAAAGAAAAAGCAATTGCCTAATATTCTCTCTTAGTGATTTGCAATGTAGCTTAGGGACCCTTAAAGCCACACTCCAAGAGCTGCTGGTGTGACACTCGTCCTTGCCACCTTAACCACACTTCAGATTTCTCAGAGGCACAACATCATCATCCTCATCCTCATCACCATCACTAGGCATATCGTCAACATACGCTCTTGCTCCGTTCAGAATCTGTCTACCAAGACAAAGTAAAAGAAACTCGTGCACTTATCAGTTTGTGGCTCGAAGTAAACCACTTTATCTCAGATCTCAAGGAGAACTAGCTTGCAGAAGCAAAATAGATGTGATTGTTAGGGCAGAGCCCAAAAATCTGCATGGCCAGATATGTACTTTGCCAGTCTTTAAAATAAAGTACAACTTCAATGTGATAGCCTAATGTTTGGGTCCCTTCGTTATATTCTGCTGGGACCTGTGTCTGACAAAGCTGTGTGTTCTCTAGCAAGATGATCAGAAGATATTAGTGCTTCCTAATGTCCCTTTTGCATCTTACTGGCAGGTTATTCACGATCTCCCATTTGAAAGACTGTTTATTTAAATATTTATTTAATGGCAGAAACCTCAGACACAATATTCATACCAACCTCATAGTAATATTGAAAGCAGCACACTATTTATAAAGGGTCTGATTTCTTTCTCAAAATGATTTGTAGTAAATATTTTAAATGTTTTGAGGATGTAGTTGAGAAACATCCTTTAACTGGAGTGCCCAGAGAATAAAATGTGCTGAATACTTGGATTTTCCAGTGAATTGAGTGTTATAATTTCCAAGAGAGCACAGGGATTAAGAGAGTAAACTTGAGAATGAGACTACTTGAGCTCAAAACTGGGCTCTGCCACTTCCTAGCTGTGCAAGCATGGACAACATTATTAACCTCTCTGGAATCTCAGAGTCTTCATTTCAAAAATAGGATAGGGAGAGAATCTATCTCCAGTGTAGCACCAAATCATATTTTAGCCTGAAGCAAAAAAGAAAACCATGTGGCTCTATATACACTTATGAAATATCCTTGCATATTTTAAACCAAATGGAAAAACTAAAAAGTTAGTAAAAGTTCTACAGTCAAAAAGCATGATGATATTAAAAGCTCCACATTGTCCAGTCTGTTGGTTCGTCATTGCGAACCCTCATAAAACCCACCCAGAGAAGGACACTGTGGACCCAGAGCCCTGGAACTTCGGGCTAATTTTTAAAAAATATTTTATGTATTTATTTTTCAGAGAGAGGGAAATGGAGGGAGAAATAGAGAGAAACATCAGTGTGTGGTTGCCTCTCACATGCCCCCACCACAACCACGGGGGACCTGGCCTGCAACCCAAGCATATGTCCTGATTGGGAATTAAACTGGCAACCCTTTGGTTTGCAGGCTGGCACTCAATACGCTGAGCCACACCTGCCAGGGCAGACCTCGGACCAATTAGAAATTACTATTCCCATTGCACAATAATGCAGGGTCATCAAACAACAAACAATAGCCTGTCCTTACAATTTTGATATTTTGTCCTTCACGGAATTTTTGCATCTTTATTTTTAAAATTATTTCATTATATTGTTTATCTTGTTAATGACATTTTGTGCTCTCACCTCTCCCTCATCCAATCCCTGTCTATCTAATGTCACTGTGAGAATGAAACAAAACCATTAAGGGAAAGCCCTAAGGGTTGTGCCTGATGCACATTTAGCGCTCAGTAGCCTTCATATTTTTTTGTAGTTCAGGCAGATTTATTTTTTTAAATATATTTTATTGACTATGTTATTACAGTTGTCCCAATTTTTCTTCCTTTGCCCCCCTCCACCCAGTATGCCTCATTCCTTCTGGCAACTCCCCTCTGCTCTTCATTCCCTGGGTCATGCATATAAGTTCTTTGGCTTCTCTATTTCCTATACTATTCTTAACACCTCCTGTCTATTTTTTACCTGCCAATTTGCACTTCTTAATCCCTATACCTTTTTCTCCCTTCTCCCTCCCACCTGGTAACCCTCCAAATGATCTCTGTATCTATGATTCTATTTCTGTTCCGCTTGTTTCCTTAGTTTGTTTTTTAGGTTCAATTGTTGATAGTTGTGAATTTATTGTTATTTTACTGTTCATAGTCTTGATCTTGTTTTTCTTAAATAAGTTCTTTTAATATTTCATGTAATAATGGCTTGGTGATGATGAACTCCTTTATCTTTACCTTATCTGGAAAGCACTTTATCTGCCCTTCAATTCTAAATGATAGCTTTGCTGGATAGACTACTCTAGGTTGTAGGTCTTTGCTTTTCATCACTTTGAATACTTCTTGCCAGTCCCTTCTAGTCTGCAAAGTTTCTTTTGAGAAATCAGCTGAAAGTCTTATGGGAACTCCTTTGTAGGTAACTCTCTGCTTTTCTCTTGCTGCTTTTAAGATTTTATCTTTAACTTTTGAAATTTTAATTATGATGTTTCTGGATGTGGTCCTCTTTGGGTCCATCTTATTTGGGACTCTCTGTGCTTCCTGGACTTGCATGTCTATTTCCTTCACCAAATTAGGGAAGGTTTTTTTTTCATTATTTTTTCAAATAAGTGTTCAATTTCTTGCTCTTTCTCTTCTTCTTCCAGCACCCCTATGATTTGAATGTTTGTACATTTGAAATTGTCACAAAGGCTCCTTAGTCCATCCTTGTTTTTTGGGATTCTTTTTTCTTTTTGCTTTTCTGATTGAATGATTTTCTCTTCATTATGTTCCAAATCATTGATTTGATTCTTGGCTTCATTCACTCAACTGTTGGAGCCCTATAAAGTTTTCTTTATTTCACTTAGTGTAACCTTCATTTCTGCCTGGGTCTTTTTATGCTGTTGAAGTACCCAAGGAGTTCCTTGAGCATCCTAATCACCAGTGTTTTGAACTCTGTGTCTAATAGGTTGCTTATCTCCAATTTGTTTAGTTCTTTTTCTGGAGTTTTATTTTATTCTGTCATTGGGGCCATATTTCTTTGTCTCCTCATTTTGGCAGCCTCCCTGTGTTTGTTTCTATGTATTAGGTAGAGCTGTTTGACTCCCTGTCTCCATGGTGGGGTGTATTGTAGAAAAGCACACCAGTAAGTTGGATGGGGCAGAGCCAGGGTGGAGAAACCTCTGTGAACCAGGTAGAGGGAGTCTCAGATATGGTGTCACTGCTCTGTGGTTATATGGGGGAGAACTCAGAAAGGGGACAATGCTGCTGCCTGGCCTCTGGAGTTTTGTCTAGGAGGAAGGTGTCCCCCGGCACTTGCCCTGATGCTAGACACTTCAGTTTCTCCCCGTATGCCACTGCTGCCCTTCCAGCTGCTGACCTGGTGCTGAAACCCAGAGGGAGTGAGTCTGCATAAGTACTAAGTCCATTGCAGGCCCTTTAAGAGGAGACTCATGAGAATCTCATATTTTCTTCCACTGCCCCAAACCCCACTGATTTTTAAAACCAGAAGTTACAGGGACTTATCTTTCTGGCACTGAAATCCTGGGCTGTCTGGGGCTGGGATCCCTAGCTCTCAAGTTATTCCTCCCAATTTTTATCCCTCACATGCCGGTGTGGGACCACCCATTCTGTGTCTCCAACCATCAATGTATTCTCTATATCTATGAGATTGTTTGTGTCTATTTTGTTTGTTAATTTATTTTGTTTTTTAGATTCCACATATAAGTGAAGTCATATGGTATTTGTCTTTCTCTTTCTGACTTATGTCACTTGTATACCTTCTAGATCCATCCATGAAGTGGCAAGATTTCATTCTTTTTTATGGCTGAGTAATATTCCATTATATATATATGGAATATATACCACAGCTTTTTAAATAAAGATTTTATTTTATTTATTTTAGAGAGGGGAAGGGAGGAAGAGAGGGAAACACCAATGTGTGGTTGCTTCTCAAGCATCCCCTACTGGGGACCTGGCCCGCAACCCAGGCATGTGCCCTGACTGGAAATCGAACTGCGACTCTTTGGTTTGCACTCTGGCACTCAATCCACTGAGCCACACCAGCCAGGGCCCAGAGCTTTTTTTAAATTCATTCATCTATCAATGGACACTTTGGTTCCTTCTGTATTTTGACTATTGTAAATAATACTGCAATAAATCTAGGGGTGAATATATCTTGTCATTAGTGTTTTATAATTTATTTGGATAAATACCCAGGAGTGGGATTGCTGGGTCATGTGGTAGTTCTATTTTTAATTTTTTGAGGAATCTCCATACTGTTTTCCACAGTGGCTGCACCAGTCTGCAATCCCACCAACAGTGCAGGAGGGTTCCCTTTTCTCCACATCCTCACCAACACTTATTCTTTGCTGACTTTTTGATAATAGCCATGGTGACAGGTGTGAGGTGATATATAACATTGTTTTTAATAAGGCCACATGCATATGGACCACACATTTTGAGCTCTTTGGTTTTAGCCCTTTGTCAGATAGTCTTCTCAGTATGCCAGTATTATTCCTAATCTCAAGAGGTTTGTTAATTTATAAGCACCAAACTGAACATATGTACTCATTTTAGGAACTGTTATGTATCCCTTAAACAGAATTATTGTACAAATATCTTAATTTCTGCTTTTATCTTTCTAAATAAACCTACCATTCAGTGAAGCAAGCTAGTCAATTTGGTCCAACACTCAAGTTCCTGCTTTCTCACTGAGTTGGTCATTCGAGTTGATTTACCTGTCAATTCAGTCATCACAGCTGAACCAGGTGTTTGTACAGATTTAGAGGTAGTGTGAGATGGGACAAAGATCTCAAGGTCTGGGTAGTTCTTACTAAATGCTAGTCTTGCTAAATATTAAAATGTAGCACAGTATTTGCAGAGGCAGCCAAACCGAATGGGTTGACAGGAACTCAACCAGGTAAGTACAGCTAACAGCAAAGAAGAACATGTAACTGTATAGTATAAGCAACAGCTAAACCTCCCATGTGGGAGGCAGAGCTTTGGATATGAATCCTGTCTACCTCACTTGCTGCAGTAAAGCTACCTAGCTACCACCATCTCTCATTTTTAACAGCGCACTGCAAATGGCATGCCCCTTGAGTTCAGTAACACTAGGGCTAATGCCTGTGTTGTGAAGCAAAGAGAAGGTGGGCCCTTAGAAAATGTAGCTGGTTGAAGTTTTGTCTCTCCATGCATGTTGCTCTATATGTCTTCACAAAGTGACATCTGTAACAGTTCTGCCTCAGGCTGAATGTCCATGACCCCTCTAAGCAGTGCACTCTGCTACTTCCTGAACCCCCCCTAAAACTGATCTACCTGGCCAGATTATGATATTGGTTACACTCAGGAATGTGACTCACAAGATATTTAAAAGGTGTTTCCAACAGCAACCTTGTCAAAATATATTTGCAATCTCCTAAGAGTAAGACGACAACTGTATGGCTAGTTCCAATGTCCACAAAGTGCATGATAAATAAGCAAAAAGTAAGCAAGTGAAAACTCAGCCCGTGTTATTTTAAGTGGAGTGATATTTTGGAAGGGTTAAACACTCTTCTAAAACTAATGTATGACTAAGACTCAAGTTCAGTGACGATGTAAGAATATTATCAACCAAGCCCACACAATATTAAAATAAGTTAAAATATATGCAAAATTTATGAGAGAATGTCAGGTGTAATGCTTGATAAAGTAAGCTTAATGCTTAAGAAATTTATCTTCGGGCTGAAAAAGCCAACTCTTGCAATTCTGAGTTAGAGTATAATTTTAGAAACCCTTTTCTGTGAAGTCATTCTTTTATTAATGAGATCAACTCTCAGTGAGCTGAAAAAGGTAACTTCCTAAAGGACCCAGGAGGACAAACAAGATCCTCAAAAGCATAGGAATGTCAGTGCCATGTTAAAAACCTGGTGAGAGGCAGCTTCGTACTAGTCTGTCCAGAGGAGAAGGGTAAAAAATCAGTCCTTAAAAAACCCTTTGGATTTTTATCCATTCGGTCTATTTTTTCTCGTGTTTGGGATACTGCTGAAACTTGTGAAGAGGTACAGAGTTTGCAGGCTGATGGGGGCTGTGCATTGCTCTGGATGCATCTCCCTCGCTCTGGATGTGTCATACTACATTGCGTGACACGCCTGTTATCAGGCTGGACAGCAGTAAAAACATGCCAGCAGGAAGTCCAGGGAGCAGATTTCCATTGGCTAACTGGTCACATACTGCAGCTCCCAGCTGAAATAATGCTGTGGATCAGCAAGGCAGTGAATGAAGAGAAAAATCTGCATATTACACGGTCCCTCTGCAGTATGACTCAGTCTGTCTCTCATTTGTAACACAAATGTCCTTCCTGCACAAAGCAGACTTTTATGAATTCAATCAGCCAGGGTAAATTATTGACAGCCAACACTGCTGAATCATCCGGCAAAGATGAGGAGGGAAGACAGACATGTTTAAACTTGTGAAATCACGTCATTCTCAGAACCATGAGCAATTTTTAGATGACCTTAACATCTAGGCTTTTGGCACACTGCCCAAAGACTGAGATCTGGTCTGTACCTCTTTCTCGTGGGCCAGAGCGGGTGAGGTCTGAGGAATTCAGGGCATTCATTCACCATGCATTTGAAAACAGTCACTTTGCAAATACCCCAGAGCATTTATGAATGAGTATGGCATTCTGAAACAAAGTTGGAGACATAAGAAAATGTCCAAGTGATTGATTTGATATCTGTCATCTCTCTTTTCAGTCACTTCTTCAATTCTGCAAACAAATATCAACAAATTTTTTTTTTAAAAAGACGAATGCAGTGGTTTGGTTAATATTCACTGTAACACCTCAACCATTTTCTGGCATTACTTGGTGATGGGATTAAGGATCGCCACCGCTGTAGAATTGCATTCCCAGAGGCACGGCATGACAAGATACTCCGCGTGGAAATCCTGCCTGTGAAATATTCAGATGGAGCCAATTAACTTGTTCATAGCTGTTCTATATCTCTTATCTCACGTGGTTATTTTAAAGGCTATCACATCAAAGAATAGCATCATTTGTAGACATCAGCTTAATTTTAGCCTCTCTTGCTCCAACGTCAACTGCTTTTTCTCTTCCTCTCACGTTATTTTATGTCTCTGTCCTGCTCCTCCCTTTCTGGCCTTTTATTAATTTTTTTCTCTCCCAGGAATTTTTATTGGATACTATTTTACATTGGTTTAATTTCTTGAAACCCATTCCTAATCCTTATTACAAAATGAGGATGATCAATAGATTGTCTGCTTGCCAGTTTAAAAAAAAGAAGAAGAGGTTCCAAATGGAAGCAAATGGCTGCTGAGGTGTGGCTGCCAGATGCCAGAGTTTGGATGAGTAAGCGCAAGTCTGTACATGCAGACCAAAATCTGTAGATGGTTTCTATATTCAGGAACTTAGCTGAAGCCCTTACATCAACATTAAGTATTGGATCCAATCTTTTCAGAGAAATATTTTATGGAATGGGCAGCTGACATCATTTCAGGTTGCTTGGGTTACAAGGTAGTATACTTACTGTAAGCATTAAAGCCTTCTGGAGAAGGAAATGGGTAGCCTGAGGATAACAGCTCTCAATATTCATGGCCAGAAGCCAAAATGTCAGAAAGAAAGTGATCACCTACCTTTCCAAGAGTGACTGCTGCCCCCAATGGAGAATGGAAGGCCTTCTTGGTATTCACTATGCACAAGCAAAGACTGCAGCTCATTTTGGGTTTTGTACCAGGCCTTGCTCTGTACACACTGATTACAAGGTTATTACCAACATTATGGTGGACAGTGCAATAATATTTTAAATGGTCCAAATTTGGCTGCCAGCTCTTCATGAGCTGCTCTTGCAGGCCTTAGGGAAAATGGCTTGTGAGCACAGGGAAATGGAATCTGGCCCACATCCCATTGCTTCCTCTACTATGAATCGAAAAGAGCCTCTGTGAAGACTAACCACAGTTCTGGTTCCCTTGAGCCCTAGTGCTAAGAAGTGGGTGGCCTTTGTGGATAGCTCTTTGGGCCTAATTGCAAAACTGGTTTAGGGCAAAGACACAAAACAAGTGAAGTTAGTTGCTCCCGCTCTTCCCTGACATCCACATGCCTTCCTTTGACCCTTCTTCTCATGCAACACTTTTCCTCTTGTGAGGAAGAAAAAATTCATACAAAGGCAACATTTGCTGAAGTATTTTTCCTGGGAGAGGGGTCCTCCAAAATGTCCCACTATAAAAGGATTCTGGGAAAACTGCTTCTCTCTTGGAGTCACAGTGCCCATGAGCATGCGAGAGACTTTGGCTCCAAAGGAAAATGGCCTGTTTAACTGCGATAAGGGACCCCTTTTCTGGGCATAAGATACAATACTAGAATTATCATTTTCCTAGGGAATTAAACTTTCACATTTTAGCAGTGCAACAGTGAGAGTAATGTTTACCTTTGAGAGTATCATTATATGAAGGTCAGCTGCACTTCAAACCTGAGCTATACCACCAGATATTTGAATTAGATGGTCTTTCAAAACCTTGCCCCCAAATGCAGGCATTCTAGTTGTAAACTGAAAAAAAAAAATTGTAAAGGTATTTACTTCTTTGGAGGCACAATTAATTCTATATGAGAAATAATCTATCTGCTAAGGGAAAAGTCTTGGTACCATTGAGTAGGACTAGTGTTCATGGCAGTTTTAACAGATACAAGTCTTAATAATAACAGTTTAGAGTACCCAGCATGGCAAATCTTCCCTAGCCTGGTGGATAGCTTTGCCTTCAGTTTGATGACATCTGGAAACCGAAGCTAAATGATAGACATTATTTTGTGTTTATTCCAAATGTGAAGAACTAAGCCAATTAACTCTATTTAGGATATATACCCTCTCAACTTCAAAAAGGATATTTTCCACAGATTTCTGGTAACTTTCAATCATGATGAAATAGTTAGCCAATTGATTTTTAACCAATTTAAAAATAGACTCCAGCAAAACAGTTTGTGCACATAACCATCTGCACAAAGATGCCCCAGCAATCATTTGCCTGGTCTCCCTCTGCAAAATTCCTGGGGAAATATGATCTGCAGTCAGCTAGCCCTTTTTGTTAGTAAGCACCCAGTGCTGCAAAAAGCAATGTAACAGGCGACTCCATCCAGAGACTGCAGGCAGCTCATGTGCAGGGAGAGAAGACTCCTTAGTCCTGTTTTTCTGCTTGCACTCCTCAGTCAGTGGCATGGCTGGGGCATGCTTGGGGGAAGTAGGCAGGCAGGAAACGTGCACAAACTTTCTCTGACAGAAGTGATTTTTTGTCCAAGTTAAAAGGCAGTTCACAATTGTATGAGAAACAGAGGTTCTGTAATCATTACATTGGGGCATGAGTGAGGTGGTGCAGTCTTAGGTACATGCAACATGACCCTGTCTTAGTATTGATGCTTCTCATGGTAGAGAGTAAAGAAACCGAACATTCAGGAGCCCATTTCAGAGTAGAATTTGCAGCTAAGAAGTCAAGCGAGAAACCTACATGGAATCAATTTTACCTCTGATTTTTTCTTATTTTTTTATTTTACACATAGGCTCATGCCAGAAGCACTATCTAAGATCTAAAAGGTACTTTGGAAACATAAAAGCCAAGATTTCCCTTCACTGGGGGCTTCTAGGTGTTTTGGAAAGGTGTGACCTAAGACCAAGAAAGACAGAATTTTCAATATTCAACGCCTGTGAAAGCGAACTCTGGGGGACGACAGGGCACCGAGGAGGAAGAAAAGGGCAGGAAATAGTAAGGACTAATAGAAAACAAGCAGGAAAAAGAAACCTCGGCATTTTCAAATGAATTAGAACATTTTAAATTATCCCATTAATTTACTAAATGTTTAATAATACAGTGTTGCTCTAAGTTAGTTATGGAATTATATGTATTTTTAGCAAGTTTAAAGTAGCCACCACCTGCTTACAGTCAGCCTTCAGCCTAGAGAGAACCGTAGAGTTCCATCGAGGAAGAATCCCGTCCATTTACATGGTTGTAAAGACAGTAGGATCAGACCAGAAAGTCTATGTAAGACAAGTACATACACGCTCTGGTTCAAGATGTATTGATCCATTATTTATGCTGTAGACCCATGGTTTTCAGTCACCCTTGCCTGATTTTCACACAGAATACCGCCTTCATCTTGGCAGATTCAAGTGTACTAAATCTACAGCCTTGTCTCTTCATGAAATGCACACATTCACTGATTTTCCCAAAATGATCCCTTTCATTAGCACCCTCTGGTATTTGAAAGCCTATAATCATCTCTGGTTTCCTGTACCCAGGTCAAAGCCCAGGGCAGATAGGAGGTGAGCTAAGTTAGTCTACATCACTCTAGACCTGCCTGTTGGCATCTTTGTCTCCTTGATTAGAGCCTCTCCTCACCACCCTTTCAGTGTTTCCCGGTACCTTCCTCTGCCCTGAGCCATGACACGTAAGAATTGAAAGCACTACTACGACTTTACCTACTGGAATTTGCAACCTCCGTCAAGGAGTCACTTTGGCAACTTTCAAAGTAAAAAAATGGAGGTACCAGTAGAAGGACTTTAGGTACTAGCCAGTGAGCAAAGGAAAATGTAAGGACCATGCATACCTTGTTATTTGCAAGGCAGTGTGTTGTGGTGCGTGAGGCTGACAACTTAATCTCTCTGTATTTCTGTTCCCTCATTAGTAACATGGGGATTATGAAAGGTCTTATATAACATTGTTATGAGGTGTAAATGACTTAGTATTTGTTAAATGCCTAAGAAATAAATACTATGTAAGTGTTTGCCCATTAAATAAAAATAGGCACCCAGATCTGTCAGGGTGTCAAAATAAGGTGTGTTCAATTTAAACACTGAGTTCAAACCATGAGCTTTTGGATATGATTCCAATCCCTTCCATCCATATAGACATCCTATAACATACTCTGCTCTAGGCAGACTGGTTTTTAGCTCCCTCCTACGCTTGAAATATTCACTCAAATCTCATTCTTACATCATATTCTCCCTCCACTTGGACTACTCCATCATCTGCCCACTACCTTATTAAATTTAATTAACCTTCAAAGCTTAGATTCAATTTTCTTCATAAATCAAATCTCACTAACTGGGGTCTACCTCAGCTCTCCTTCTTTTTTTTTTTTTTTGGCCCCTTTCTTTCTGAATAACAACAATACTCGTGGTGTTAAGCATAATGTTCATGGTTTCTAGACACCTAAAAGTGCCCAATAATTAAGCTGCAAGGGAGCTGATATTCAAAGTAATATCTTATTTTTCTGCTTGCCCAGGGGAAGACTGACCTCCTTCATTCTCACTTCATGAAAGGGAGGCCCATGCTAACTGACAAGTCAGCCTGCTTGTTTCCCTTGGTTCACCTCTGCAGAGGAGCGTGGTCTAATTATAGAATGGTCCCTCTGTGGAAGCCTTCACATGTGTGATGACCAGCCCTCTTCTCCCTGATATCTATTCCAAACCACTCTCAATGCACCAAGCACACTTCCTTCCAAAAAGGAAAATTCATAAGCAATGAATAATTGAATGTTTCAGTTTATTCCAAGCATCCACTCTCTTTCCACGAAAACAAGGAAATACAGAAGTGCATGCTTGTTTACATTCTGTTGTTGCTAATTTTTATCAACCTTAATAATTTTTGTTGCTCTCTGGCTCGCAGCTGCCACAATATTTGACAGATATTTACTGAACATCTATTGTGCAAGGTCCTAAGCAATGAGATGGGGAAAAGATGAATAAGATAATTCTTGCTTTCTATACACAATCATTCTATAGTTGTTACAGTTCATTATAGTAAAATAAAATAGTACAAAATAAAATAAATTGCTGATAAGAGATGTTTGGAAAGCTGGTGGATAGGAAGTCAAGAGAAATCAAAGTTTTCTATGAATCCTCATAACTCCCCCAGGAGCAAGTTCAAAAACTAATGGGAGAAATATTTACCATTTCATTAAGACTTTTTTTAATTTTGGCAGTTGATGTATTCTACCAAAGCAATAGAAATGCACTTGAAAACATATGAAGAATTAAGGACTAGTGTGATCAGGATTAACAATTACAGACAGTGGTACTCTTAGTTAGGGAAGATAGGGCCCCTGCCTCACCTTGGGCTTTAGAGGGTCTCCTTTTAGCTCTCTTAGGGTATGTTCTTCCCCTCAGGGAGAAGAGTTTGTGAAGCTGAGGCAATAAGCTCCCCTTTGATTAGATGCTTCAGGCACCAGGATTCCTAATTCCCAACCAGCTGGTGTGTGCACTTCCAGACCTGAGAAATGACCAACAGGGCACTGATGGTATGGAATATGGACAGAGCTTAGCTTTACATAGGCACTGGGATGTCCCCACAAGTACAGTGGGACTCCTAATAGTGCAGGATAGAGTGGGGGTGACAGAGAGAGAGAAAGGGGCTGGGCAGGGCCCAAGAGTTGTGGGCTGGCCTTCTCTACATTCTATGTGGCACTACCAAGAATTAAGAACTCTAAACTCAGACTTATATTTTTGGATTATTGTGAAGGTCTATTTCTCAAAATAGGAGAATAGAACATATGCTATTTATCAGTTTGTTAGGTTGCTTTATGATTTTCAAATATTTGACATATCATATATGGGTCTCCATATTTATTCTTGTCCTGGCCTTACAATGTTAATGGTAAGCCTGGATACAGCCATCAACACATAGGAAATGGGGTTTGACTCAATCTATTGTTCATTAGGAATCCATTCCAAGCTCTTCCTCCTCTGAGCCTCCCTGCACTCTCCCTCACTTCCTGAACTGTTTCCAACTGTGGAGCTGCCTCTCTGCCTGACCTTATGAGAGTGGGCTAGTTGTTTAGACCATTGATTTGATCTCAGCCCTGTCTTCTCTCTGAATGCTATCTTACTCCCTTCCCATTTTTGTGTCCCTAATACCTAAACTTAAGTACACTCCACCTTCTTGTTAAAAAAATCTCAAGCACAGGTAAGATTTGTATGAGAGCAGGTTACAATCTCAAGGGCTTGGGTTAACCATTTGCCTCAAAACTTGGTCATTCTCTATTTGTTACAACATATGGCAAGACTGTTCTTTGTATTGAAAGAAAAAGAAAGAGAATAAAAGTCTTCATAAAGAAAGTCAACTGTTTGTATTGACAATAAATGTAAAAAAGTCAGGGAAAAGTAAAGATGCTTAGCCAACAACTTTTGAAAACATTAAGTTTGGAGTGACAAAGTCAGTGACATGGCTAAGATGTATGACCTGCACAGTCCCATGGCACATGCGCTTTCCATGTGCTGGACCCCTTGTGAATATCAAGGTCTACCATATAATCGATTTGGAGAATTAGACTCCAAATAGCCCAATAGTTGTTATATTAGCTAATTGGTTGATTCATGAACTCATTGCACAAATATTCATCCAGCATCTATCTAAAGACTAACCACTATGTTCCAAAACAAGTTCACCATGACTGGTCCATCCATCAAACACAGAAATGCTTCATGTCACAGCTGTTGGAAAAAATGAACTCCTATTGCTTCTCCTCCATACAACTGAAGTGCTCCCTTAAACACTAACATGTCTCACTTTAACTACTTTTGACAGAAATATTTCTAAAATATTCTCATTTCCATAGAGTATACCAAATGTTCTTTAATCACTCACAAAGTCAGTCCCTCACTGTGTTTTAATTAATTCTGTGATGTAGTCTGGAAATTTCAATGTATAGACGGCAGTCTGTTTGGTATTTTATTTGCGCTTTATACTTTTTTAATCCAATCTTGTTCCTCACTTCCATCATAGTGCCATCTCTAGTACCTATACTCCCTTTAATGTGCCTCTCACCTTTGGTAAAAATATTTTATAAAATAGCAGCGAGTGAGTGCCTGACATATTGTCTCTGCTATATTGTCTATGCAAATGACATAATATTTATTACATTAATTTCATGGCATCTCTTTTGACTGCTTGTGATCAATTTTGATTATTTCTTATTTTTCAGATATATGAGGTCTGTCCAGAAGGTATCCAGCCATGTAATATGAAAAATAGAGACATTTAAAAAACTTCCGGCCAAGATGGAGGCATAGGTAGACACACTGTGCCTTCTTGCACAACCAAAAGAAGGACAACAACAAATTTTAAAACAAAAAACAACCAGAACTGACAGAAAATTGAACTGTATGGAAGTCCGACAACCAAGAAATTAAAGAAGAAACATACATTCAGACTGGTAGGAGGAGCGGAGAGGACTTACATGGAGGGGCGGTGGCTGGCGGACCAGGGAAAGGCATGGCTGGCCAGGAGAGGTGGCGGCTGCAGACCGGGCGTCCCACTCCCTCGTGAGGATAAACCGGGAGGAACAACTGGGGAGCGAGACAGACCCCGCAACCCAGAGTTCCAGCTCGGGGAAATTAAGCCTCAAAGCCTCTGATGGAAAACTCCTGTGGGGGTTGAGGCAGCAGCAGGGGAAGAAACTCCCAGCCTCACAGGAGAGCTCATTGGAGAGACCCCAGGGTCCTAGAGCATACATAAGCCCACCCACCCGGGAACCAGCACCAGAATCAGCACCAGAGGGCCCAGTTTGACTGTGGATAGTGTGGAAAGTGACTGAAAACTGGCAGAGAGCGGAGCAAGCACCATTGTTCCCTCTCGGTCCCCTCCCCCACAAATAGCGTCACAACGAAGCAATGTGGCCTCCCCATGCTGGTGAACACCTAAGGCTCCGCCCCTTACTACGTAACAGACGAGCCAAGACAACAGGAATGGCCCAAATGAAAGAAAAGATCATAGCTCCAGAAAAAATACAACTAAGTGACCAAGAGACAGCCAACCTATCAAATGCACAGTTCAAAACACTGGTAATCAGGATGCTCACAGACTCGGTTGAATTTGGTCACAAATTAGATGAACAAATGAAGGCTATGATAAGGGAAATGAAGGAAAATGTACAGGGAACCAACAGTGATGGGAAGAAAACTGGGACTCAAATCAATGGTGTGGACCAGAAGAAAGAAAGAAACATTCAACCACAACACAATGAAGAAACAAGAATTCAAAAAAATGAGGAGAGGCTTAAGAACCTGCAGGATGTCTTGAAACGTTTCAATATCCGAATCATAGGGGTGCCAGAAGGAGAAGAGGAACAGAAAGGAATTGAAAACTTATTTGAACAAATAATGAAGGAGAACTTCCCCAATTTGACAAAGGAAATAGACTTCCAGGGAGTCCAGGGAGCTCAGAGAGTCCCAAAGAAGTTGGACCCAAGGAGGAACACACCAAGGCACATCATAATTACATTAGCCAAGATGAAAGATAAAGAGAGAATCTTAAAAGCAGCCAGAGAAAAGGAGACAGTAACCTACAAAGGAGTGCCTATCAAACTGTCAGCTGATTTCTCAAAAGAAACCTTACAAGCAAGAAGGGGCTGGCAAGAAGTATTCCAAGTCATGAAAGCCAAGAAACTATATCCAAAATTACTCTCTCCAGCAAAGCTATCATTTAGAATGGAAAGGCAGATAAAGTGCTTCCCAGATAAGGTTAAGTTAAAGGAGTTCATCATCACCAAGCCCTTATTATATGAAATGTTAAAGGGACGTATCTAAGAAAAAGAAGATCAAAAATAGGAACAGTAAAATGACAACAAACTCACAGCTATTAACAACTGAACCTAAAACAGAAACAAAAATAAACTCAGCAAACAACTAGAACAGGAACAGAATCACAGAAATGAAGATCACACGGAGGTTTATCATCAAGGGGGTGGGTGGGGAGAGAAGGGGAAAACGTACAGGGAATAAGTAGCATAAATGGTAGGTAGAAGATAGACAGGGGGAGGTTAAGAATAGTATAGGAAGTGTAGAAGCCAAAGAACTCATATATACGACCCATGGACATGAACTAAAGAGGGGGAGTGTGGGGGGGAAGGGGTGTGCAGGGCGGGGGAGAGGAGATGGGACAACTGTAATAGCATAATCAATAAAATACATTAAAAAAATAGAGAAATTTAATGAAGAAAGATACAAGACACAAGGACAATGATGCCTCAGTCCCCTTCAAAGTAGGCATCTTGTGACCTCACACAGTTCTCCCAACCATCAGCTACCCCATTGTATTTTCCTGAATTTCATTGATGGTCTCAAATCTCTTCCCTTTCAAAGGTGGTTTTAGTTTTGGGAAAAGCCAGAAGTCACAAGGTGCCAAATCTGGGCTGTAGGAGGGTTGAGTCACCTAGGTGATTTGATGTTTCATCAAAAAACTGCATGGGACATGATGCGTGAGTGGGTGCAGTATCATGATGAAACTGCCAATCACCAGTTACCCGTACCTGTGGACTTCCGAATCATCCGAATAGTTTCTGTGGAGGGATGTTCTAGTTTAATGCAAAATTTGATGCAGATTCATTGCTCTTCTTGCTCAGTCATTTTGAATGCAACAGCCACACAGTACACATGCTCACTCAACAGCATCTTCCACCCTCACTGACTAGTACAGTGAAATCATTGTTCACACATGCTCATTCCAGTCCACTGTCCTTGGCTGCCAGGTTACATCAATGTGGTGCAAACTATTCTCATTATATTAACAATGACTGGACTTTTTCCGGACAGACATCATATTCAGAATAGAACTTATTAGATGAATACTCACTAAATGAGATATTATTGCAATATATTATGAAGTATGTCACAAGATAACTGGCTAGTTTGGAAATTTTGGTGAAAGTAGTTTGATTTAATTGATTGATCTTCAACCAGGTCAATTCACTCAATTGTCTGTGTGACTGCATCTAGTGTTAAATATTTACTTTGTGTTTTAAATACTTTGCAACACAAACTCTGAAACATATAGAAAACTTATCAAAAAAATATTAAAGTGGACTAGGAAATCAACCTCCAGTATGATGGCATGTGGAACTATTCTGTCCAGCTACCCAGTGACACTGGTTGAAATTATTTTTAAAATAATTAAAGCCTCTGGAAATTGTCCTAAAAGTGAATGGCACATGATGAAGCAACTATTCAAGAATATCTTTGAAAACTTAGTAAGAAAGGTCAGAGGGGTTTGGTATTTGAACCAAGGTCACTCCCTCTTTCCCCTACTCCCAGCTCAGTGAGGTGGATATTCCACTCCAGACTGGTGTTGCCAAGAACTCAGGGCTCTCTCTTCCCCCAGCACCCAGAGGGAGGGCTTTCTTCTGGGAGGAACAGGATGTCAGAACTTATTATCCTTTTCCAATTTCTTGTGCTGCAGCTAAATCTCAGGTGACTGCAATTGAGATATAGGGACTCCTTTCTTAGGCCTAGCCTCCTCTGTGGAAGGGAGTTCCACTGAGATCCTGACCACAGTGTCCCTGGCTTGTGAAGTCATGCTTCCACACCAAGAGAGGCAGACTAGGAGAACCTCAGATCTCTGCCTTCTCCTCCATGCAGTTCTTGGTTCTTGGAGTGGAAATGACCTCAGAGAGAAATTTGCCATCTTCCGTACCCTCAGATATAGAGCCCTGGCTAGAACTGTCTATTCTCCTTCACAAACTAGAGTGAAGAAGTTCAAGCCTAAAGGCACTCTCAAGAACAGTAGAGATAGGGGAGAGAGACAATTAGGAGGAGTTCAAGACATAAGCTAAACTATAATCCATCTAGTTTGCAGAAGAGAACCAGAGAACAAAACAACTGGGAATAGCCCTGCAAAGATCAGAACAAAAAGCAGACATGGGCTTCAGAATAGTACTACTCCTTCAAAGAAGGCATTCATCCATTTGAATCAGTTTGTAGAATAATTTATACCCCAGGGCATTATTAAATGCAATAGAGTAATCAGACAGCAATCAATGGAATTTAATAGCTAAATACCATCAGGTAAAGAGAGGAAAAGAGTCCTACCAATGCCACTGTCATCACTGGATGACTGTGGGTACATCCAAACCTGTACATCCCTGAGAAACAATGTCAGAGACTAAGAGCTGGAGGAGTCATAGAGGAAGTAACACTAAAATAATTTAATCAGTTGCTGAACAAATAAACAAGCAAATAACAATAAAAATCAAGAAGGGGGATTGAAAAGGCATGGTGGGGAAACAGTACCCAGAAGTGCTACAATATGTTACCTAAAATGCCAACTTATGAGGCATGTAAAGAAACAGAAAAGTATGACCCACACATGAGAAAAAAAGGAAGGCAGTTGAAATTACCTGTGAGACAGACCAGTTGTTGAATTTATGACTTTAAAGTAGCCATGGTAAATATGTTCATAGAATTAAAGAAAACCATGACTAAAGAAGTAAATGAAGGTATTATTATAATACTGCATCAAATGGATAATACAAAGAGAAAGATGTATTTTTTTAAATCAAAGAAATTCCGAACTTCACTAGAGGGGCTCAACAATAGATGTAAACTGGCAGAAAAAAATATCTTGAAGATACATTGATAAAGATCATGCAAAATGGAGAAAAGAGAATGGAGAAAAATGGACAGGCATCAGGTAAATGTGGAAGATCATTAAGCACATTAATATATATAATGGGAGTATCAGAAGGGAGAGAAAAGAACGGGAAACTTGTTAGAAGAAATGACTGAAAACCAGAGTGACTATGTTGATACCAGAAAAAAATAGACTTTAAAACAAAAACTGTAACTAATAATAAAGAGAGACCTTTTATAGTGGTAAAAGAGTCAATCCAGCAATAAGACGTAACAAGTATAAACATACATACTACCTAATAATAGAGTACCAAAATACATGAAGCAAAATTGACTGAAATAAAAAGAGAAATAGACAGACAATAGTTTGAGGCTTCAATACCACACTTTCATTCATGGGAAGGACACAAAGTCAACCAGGAAATGGAAGACTTGGACAATGTAGTAAACCACCCATATCTAACAGACACCTATAGAACACTAACCTTAGCAACCACAGAATATATGGTCTTCCCAAGTGCACACAGAATTTTTCCAGGATAAGCCATAAGCTAGGCAATAAAAAATATTAAAACAGTAGGAATATACAAAGTATGTTCTCCAAACACAGTAGAATAAAATTAGAAATCAGTAGCAGAAAAAAAAGGAAATGAAAACATGTCTACATAGAAACTTGTACATGAATGTTTATAGCAGCATTATTCATAATAGCCAAAATACGGAAACAACTCAGAGTCCACCAATGGACAAAAGGATGACAAAATTTAGGATATCCATGCAATGGAATACTACTTGACTATAAAAAAGAATAAAGTACTGGTACATGCTACAATATAGATGACCCCTGAAAACACTTATGCTAAGTGAGAGAAGCCAGTCACAAAAGACCACCTATTATATCATTCAGTTCATCTGAAAGTCCAGAACAGGGTAATCTACAGAGACAGAAAGTGTGTGCAGTGGTTTCTTAGTAGTGAGGAGATGAACCAAGCAGTCGGTAGCTAAATGGCATAGGGTTTCTTTTTGAGGTGATAAAAATACTGTGAAATTGACTGGTGCGGTTACACACATATGTAAATATACTAAAATGCATTGAATTGTATATACCATGACAAAAACATTTAATAAATTGGACTGCATATAATTTTAAGAAAACAAATACAAAGTTATAAGGAGCTAAGCCGAAGAAAAAATATTTAAAAAATTTTAATGTACTTGAATACGAACAAACTTTAGTACCAATAATCTATAAATTACTTCTACAAACATATAAAAAAAGACAAATAGACAACTGAAGTGGTATGTTACAGAAGAAAAAGCCTGAATGTAAGTCTAATGAAAAGGACTTCATCTTCAACAAGTAATCGTGAAATATCAACAATAAGACAATTTCACACTTGTGAGATTAACAAAAGTAAAAGGTCTTTATTTATACTAATAAAAATAAAAGAGCACCGGCGTTGGCAATGAAGCGAAGAAACAGGTATTCTCCACGTTCGGGCTAGTGGACACACCAGCTGGTACAGTGAATTAAGAAAGCCCCTTGACCAAATTTTGCACTCTACACCCTAGTCCTTGTACTCTTAGTGATAGTCTCTAAAATAAGTCAAGTGCATGCTCTGGAGGAGACATATGTAAGAGTGTTCATTGGAGCATTGTTTCTTAGTGCAAAAGTATGGAGACAACACAAATGTCCATGGGCAAAAAGTTCATGATGTATTTGCCATGGGGCAGCAGACAAGAGTTCAAATGGGGAACCAAGGGTACCTATGTCGATGGAGATAGATCTTAAAACACATGTTGAATAAAGTCAAGGCACAATTGCCAAATGATACATATTTAAGTAAAATTTAAAACTTTTCAAAAATAATAGTTTGCAAGTCTAAGAACGAACAGTAAATACAAATCAACAAGTGAAAGCACAAAATCGCATGGGCTTGCTAATCATTGAATTGATAATAACCATCATCACAGGGGAGAAAGCCAGTGGGACAGCACTGGAAAGGTGTCTAGAGGGAGAATGTTATTTTTAAGTCTGAAGCAAATGTGTCAGAATGTTAGAATTCAATGGAAAGGCAAAGTGGAAAGGTGGTATAGGATGAGAATTATGTGCACAGGTCTGAACCACAAGGCTCTGGTGCAAATTTGCCCTCTGCTAATTACAATCTGGTGACTTCACACAAAGTACTTAAGCCCATGCTCACTTAGAAAGTGGTGATGGTAATAACTGTCACATCACAGGGGTATTCTATGAGAATTTAATGAGTTAGTCTCGGCATGTCCAAACTTTTTAATATTTTTATTTGTTAAAGCTGCATAATAAAGCCTTGATTTTTATTTTTATTTTCTATTCTGGTTTCTCTTTGTATGTGAAATATCTCACAATAAAAATACTCTTATTCTTTAAATTATACCAGACTTTACATGGAATGAAAAGACAAAGAGGAACTATCCACCAGGACACATTTGATATAGGCTGATCAGTCTCTGCTTTATAACCCAGATATTTGAAATTTCTATGAAATAAAAGTTAATTACAGGGTAAATATTCTAACAGCTAAGGCAATGACCATACCAAGTAGCCACTTGTTGAGGTTAAAGGGATTTGTTAAAAGTCTTTTGCTTGTCCAGCTCTTCCTTAGGCAGTAGGCAAGTTAAAAATTTATGTATATATGTGTGTGTGTATATGTGCGTGTAAATATACACACACAGGTATACACACACACAGGTATACACACATACATATACATATATATTCAACAGAGTCCCTGCCCTTCTTAGCATACAGAATGTGTTCACAAAGGAAATAACCAGAGAACAAGGCAAAGAACTACATAAATGCCATATTTTAAGCCCCTGTGCACTAGAGTAATCCAGTGATGGGAACGGGCATTTTGGCAGGAATAATCAGGGAATGTTGGTTGGTTGGTTGGTTTTGCTGTTTGTTTTTTAAGTGAAAAAGAGAACTGGTTTTTGAGGAAAGTGTAAGATTTCTATAAGCTGAGAAATAATGATGGGCTGAAGGAAAAAATGGCAGAGCAAAGAATAAGAGCTTAGAAGCAAGAATGAACTTGGCCTCAAGGGAGGACTAGCTGCTTGTTGGGAACAGGGAGTTAAACCTGGGGAGCAGGAGAGACTGGGGGGATAGACAGGCAAAGCGGGTGTCATTAACATAAGAACTACACCTAGTGACAGTGCAGGGGAATTTTTTGTGTGACATCTGATAGAGTTTATTAGGAGAACCCTGTTACTTGGAAGTAAATAGATTAGGTCTGAATCTTCAGGGGGAAGAACTAGAGAATTTATTCTCTTACCAAGAGAGATAAAAAGCTATGTGTTCAATCTACTGATATACCTCCAATGATCCGATGAAGTAGAAGTGGATTTTCAACATCACAGTCTCTTTTAGAGCACATACATACGTAACTAAACAAATTTAGTTTTAAAAACAATGGTGTGTGTTTTAAGAGAGTAAAAGCAACGAGCTGTGAGACCTTTCACCACATCCTTTCTGGAGCTCACAGAGACAGCCCTAGGGCTGTCTTTACAGCTACCCAACAAGCTCTTGAAAACGAGCTTTTTCAGTGATTTAATGACACCATTTACAGGAAACTAAACTTAACTTTTTAAATACCCGCCAAGAGAATGGAGGCAGAGGAATGAAGCAGTAGCCAGTGAACAATTCATTATCTTTGTGAAAACAAACATGTAAATAATCCTTTATTTAATTTCATGGATGTGGAGTGGGCAGGAGAGAAAGTAAATCCTGTTCAGACACTGCTGGTGGCTTGAAAACCCTCCCACCTACCCTGTGGTCTCACTGAAATGCTGGTGCTAAAGTGAAAATATGCCGATTCTAATAGACTGAAAATAAAAACAAACAGCTTAATTACATAGTGGGTGTTTTGGAATGGCTTTCTGAATTTTAAAGTGCCCGTGATATGTCTCTGTTATTTTCACAGCCCTTAAGACTTCCTCACTGGAAGTAAGCAGTGAAGGGAGATGGATGCGCCAGATAGCCAGAAAGCATTGTTTTTAGAACGCTAGTAGTTTTGTTCATTTCATCGCTGGGGAGGCCAATGCAATGATGAGCGTTGTGGCAACTTTGCTGCCCATATTTCTAGGTGAATATCACGCCTAGCTCAAACTTTTCCTTCAGATTAGGAGATTAAGAAACACTGGTGGAGAAATAATTTGATTAGCCCTCGGGGAACTGAGACGGAGAATTTCAGGGTTCGGGATACCTGGTCAGCTTTCAGAAAACAGAACCATATCTACCCAACTCGGCGGTTTTGCATTGAAAGGGAAACCTAAGTCAACGCTTCACGAAAACAATGAAAATAAAGTGCCATGTTACTAAAGTAAAATCACTTTGAGAACTCCCTTTCCTTAAAACACAATTGACAGGCTTTGGGATCCAATCAAGCAGTCCCTCCTAGGAAGTTTTTTTGGTGTTGAGGCTGTGGAAAAGAGAGGTGGGCGGGGTGGTGGGGGTTGGAGGAGGAGAAACAAAGGAAAAGACAGAGCAAAGGATAAAAGGAAAGAGAGGATTAAAAGATGGAGTATAGAATTTTTACTATTAAAGATATAAAATTTTCAAAAGCTCTCAGGAGCTTATGGATATATTTGAACAAATTGATAAATTGGAATACTTTGTGGAAATTGTCAGTTCCTCATTAAAAAAAAAAACAGTCTTTTATATATGCTATTTTATAACAACAAAAATGTGTTACCTACCCTATTCATCAATCTTAGTTTTGAATTACTTTACTTTCTTTCCTAAAAAGCACTCTAGGCTGGTCTTTTGAAGGAAGGCGGAAGATGCACAAAATAGATGCTTACCAGGTGTGCTGTAAAGAAAAGCAGGTGTGGCTTGACTGGGAGAGAAGAGCAAGGAGACTGCACAGAGACAAGGAGAGTTGTAGGTGAAGGGAGAGTATCTCGCATTTCTGACAACTTTCCATTTCCTGTCTCCTGAAGTCTCTTCCAAGAGATGTATTTTTTTACCTTTGTTGTGTTTTATCTCAGGTGCAGAAGCCTTGATTGATCCCGTTTCTCGGTTCTTGGCACTTTCCGCACCTTGATGTGAGACCCCCTCTTGTTTTATGAATGTGTGCATGTATTTAACAATGTAGCCAAGTTACACATTCACTTTCATTTTTCTTCCCCATTCCCTGCTGCTTACTCCCATAGCAACTACTTCAATGTAACTAACGCATAAACTTGAAATTAAATTTAACGTTGTGAAGTATGGTGATTTTTTTGTGTTTTAAAGTGGTTCACATGAGTGGCATTGTGCTATGGTCTTAACTCTTATCTATAATTTTCTTTCATATCTGCACTTGAAAGATCCATCGTGTTGCTATGTGTCTACCTAGCTACTTGGCTGCTTCTAACTGCTACAGAGAATCCCATAGTGTAAATCCACATTTTGCATATCTACCTCGTTGATATTTAAGTAATCTTCTATTTTATACCACCGCACATAAATTCGAGAGCAAATACCAGAGAATTTGTCCCATTCATGGAATGTCAATTAATTGTATTGTTGGGTCATAGGTAGAATATTGTATGACAAAGTTCTACTTGATAGCTCACCAGGAAATTACAATGGCTTCACCATCATCAACAGTACAACAGGCCTTTTTGTCTTCAGCTTCACTAATATTTGGCATTACACAATTCTAATTTTTGTAAATATCATGGGTCTCAGGCCATATCTCATTCTTATATTGACTTTCATTTTTTAAATTACTAATGAATGTGAGCATCTTGTCCTTTACTTGCTAATATTCACTATTCCCTTCTGAAAATTGTGTATTCATATTTATTCCTTTTATCACAATTGGGATATTTCTCTCTTTTTACATTAATGTACATAAGACCCTTATACCAGGTCTTTCTGGAAAAATACAGCCATCATTAATACAATGAGAATGGTTTGCACAACATCAATGTAACCTGGCAGCCAAGGAGAGTGGACTGGAATGTGCATGTGTGAACAACGATGACTTCACTGGACCAGTCAGTGGTGGCAGTAGATGCCATTAGTACACATGAGTAAGCATGTGTACTGTGTGGCCATCACATTCAAAATGACTGAGCAAGTAGAGCAACAAATCTGCATCAAATTTTGCATGAAGCTTGAACATTCCTCTGTGGAAACTATTCGGATAATTTAGAAGGCTTGTGGGGACAATGCAAGGAATGCAGTGCAAATAAAAATGTGGCACAAATGCTTCAGAGATGGTCAAGAATCTGTTGAAAGTGATCCACCTTCCGGAACGCCTGCAACAAGCAGAACACCTGAGAATGCTGAACGTGTATGGGCTGCAACCAACAAAGATCAGCGACTGACACTGCGAGAACTAGAAGCTGATCTGGGGATTCCAAAACCTACTGTGTCTGACATTTTGATGCGGGATCTTGGCATGAAACATGTCATGGCAAAATTTGTTCCGTGGCTTCTGCAAACAGAGCAGAAGGAACACTGTGCCGCAGTTGCTAATGACCTGATTCAAACCGCTATCAATGAATCAGGTTTCCTCAAGAAGGTCATAATTTTGAAAGGGACAGAGGCATCATTGTCTTATGTACAATGTTTCTTGTATCTTATATCTTCTTCAATAAATATCCCTTTTTCATAGTACATGGTGGATACTTTCTGGACAGATCGTATACAGTCAAGATATTAGTTTCATTTTTCAATATCTTCCTTCTCTTTAAATTATCACTTCACTCTGTGGTGTATTTGCATGAACAGATATTTATAATGTTGAAGTAAGCAAATGTAGTTGAATTATAGAATTATAGAAAATATAGAATTTTCAGGAAATATATTACTTCTATTGTATAACAGTTGTTTCTGAAAACAGGGGAAAGCCAAACAACTCAGTCATGGGATTAGAAA
>VMDR010009177.1:0-34212 GCA_007922815.1 Macrotus californicus
TACCTACAAATAAAAATCCAGGCTTAGATGGTTTCACTGTTTAATTCGGTCATTAAAGAGAAATTAAAATTAATCTTACCATAACGCTATAGGAAATAGACAAAAAGCAGCAGTTCCCAATTCATTTTATGAAGCTAACAAATATTAGCAAGAAGAAAATTACAATGATAGTAACCCAAATCTGTTGCAGTTATCTATCACTGTGTAACAAACCACCCCCAAGCTTAGCAGCTTCGAACATCCACTACATTTATTTTTCTCATCTTCAGTTTGCACAGGGCTAGTTGGATAGCTCCTTTCTGCTTCTTGCAATATCAGCTTGGTAGCTAGAAGGCTGGGACTGGACCACGTGTAGGCTTGTTCACTCACATGTCTGGTGGTTGATTCTGAGTGTTGGCTGGGACTGTTAGCTGGACCACGTAGACGTGGTCTCTCCACATAGTTTAGGCTTTCTCACAATATGATGGCTGGGCTCCAAAGCCAAGTTTCTACCAACTGTAGTTATCACCATCAAAGAAAAATTGTACACAGGGTTAGACAGGGAAGCCTTTGTTCAAGGCTATTGCAATAGGGGAGAGAGACTGAACTCAACCCCCCTGAAAGAAAAGATAGCTCCGAAGTGCTGGGTTGAGCCAGCTACAACATACTAGAGGGTGTCCAGGAGGGTGGTCAAAGTGGTGACACCATCAGTGCTTGCTAATTGCCTGTCTGACAGCAGTCCTTTGAAGTTAGGCCCCACCCTCCCACAGAGACTGAGAGACAGGTGTGCTTCCTTGATAGTTACATTTCAAAGGGATGGTTCCCAGGTCATTGAGAAAGAGATTCCTAGATTGTAAAACTGGCAAGAGCCTGGAAGAAGATTTGCATTTCAAATGAGCAGGGAAAATTTTCACATTGCAAGTTTTCTGAAGTGAAAGTCTGAGAAAGTGGAGGCCAGCCAGGACAAAACTGCCTGCAGTTCAGTCAGGTCGAAGGCGGTGCAAGGACCGCCTTGACTACCGCTCCCTCATCCCCTGGCTTTCCACACCTGAAGTTCTGTTACTGTTACTTGCTTTCCACTCTTCTCTGTCCTTGTGGACTTTATGTCTTTTTAAAAATCATTTTACTCTTCAGTAGAATTTTAGGAGAGAGTGAAATTAGGTACATGACTTTAATGTAACATCTTTAACCAGAAGCATGAGAACTATTTAAGAAAGAGATGCCATATGCCACTAACTAAACTGATGTGCATATTGGCAGTTTTGAATTTTGTAAAGGAAGAGCTTAAGGACAGAAGTCTTGTTGCAAGAGGGCAGCTAGGAGATTGATTTACACAGAGAGTCCTTTTTTTTTTTTTTGTCGTGAGCTATGTTTACCACTTAACATAGAGAAAGAAGTAAAGCTTTCAGAAATTTTAGATGAAGCCAACACTGTACTAATTTGGTCTGTTATGAGAGGTACAGAGGGGAATTTAGGCAGTTGTGAGTGTTAGCTCTAACAAAGCTCTAGGGAACTGTGTCCCATGATTCCCTGCCTATAGATGCCCAAAGTAGAGCACGTTCACCCTCCTCCTAGTGTTAGCCTGAGAGCTAGCAGTTCCCTGTTTCTGAGTCTCTCAGTTCAGGTTTCAAATGCAAACATAAAATACCTCAAAATTCCTGAAGACCTGGGTTGACTGGGGTCAGAGGACCATGTGTCCTAGATTATCTTAAGTACTCAGTACAGAGCCTCTTCTTCTGATCTCCAGCTGATGTCTTCTCTGTTCCAGCTTGGCTTTACAATCCTTTGTTGATCTCTTGGGCTCCTCATCTGGAATCCTATTCTCTTTCTTTATCCCTTTTTCCCCCAAACTTATTTTTAACCCCAGTTTAGCAACCTGACTTTTGCTCCTGGCTACTGACCAACTGTATTTATTATTCTTGACCCTGAACTGTGATTTCTGTTAGTCCCAACACAAAGGTTGTCAGGAAGAACCTCAGCTCTTCCCTCCTTCCTCCAAATTAAGGACGTCTGCAGTGCCTTCTCAGTAACCAGAGTAGCAGTGAAAAGAGAAACTTGATAGAGACAGTTGCAGGCCAGCAAGTCCTGCCTTTGCAATAATCTCCCCACCATCTCCAAGCCAGTTCGTAACCTGTGAGCAGACACAGTAAATGAAGAAACAGCGGAGGTAAGTTAAGGGACCTCATTACCCTGGGATAACAGAAGCAGAGGTTGCCCCGAGGTTCTGGAAGCACCTCATTGTTCTCTCTAGGATCTACAGAGTTTTTTGAGGCTATAGACAGGATGAAGGATGAGAAATCTTTTGGGGAAAGGAAGAACCAAAGGGTAGGGCAAGAGAGATTAGCACAAGGCCCCTGAGTAGAGAAAAAAGAACCAAAGGTAAAATGCTGGGCTCTCAATGGAGAGTTTTGGCCCCTTTTTACAGGATTTGAAGAATTTTCTGATGTGGACTGGTTGGTGCCATAGACTGGGGGACTTCTCTAGGAATAGTCTGATCAAGGTGTTATATGCCGACAGAGGTAATGGAAGAGACACATCTCCGCCCTGAAATAACTTACAGTCTCTTTGAGAACCTTAATGGAATTGAATGGACTTGCTGAAGGCAGGATCTGTATGTCAGGAACACATGGCATTGTTTGGCAGTCTATGTCACGCTCCTCTTGACAAGATACACAATTACTTGGGTCTTAAGAAAGTCTCTTGCCTTCCAGGACATGGTTATTACAAAGTGCCCAGAGGAATCTGATCTTTATGAGATATCACATTCCCCATCAAGAGAAGGAGTAGAGAAGAGAAATAACTTGGCTTGTGACTTTCTGATCTCTCAGATGAGTTATAAAGCTCTGAGATATATTCCTCAATTAGTGTTGGGTTCAGAGGTAGATACATATGCATTGGGTTCAGAGGTAGATACATCTCAGATGTTGTTCTTGCTAAAGTTTGAAGTATTAACTGCAAAATATGAGCAATGCATCAGTAAACCTTTTTTTCAAAGATTTCCTTATTTTTAGAAAGAGGGGAAAGGAAGGAGAAAGAGAAGGAGAAAGATCCATGTGTGGGTTGCCTCTTGAGCACCCCCTACTGGGGACCGGGCCTGCAATCCAGGCATGTGCCCTGACTGGGAATCACACCAGTGACCCTTTGGTTTTCAGACTGGTACTCAATCTACTAAGCCACACCAGCCATGGCTACATCAGTAAATCTTTTGTCAATTTGGAGGTAAGTTTTTCTTTAGGTGTGGACTTTGAATAGAAATTGGGAATAGGAACATATTTAGATCTATAAGATATTAATTACAAAAAATAATAAAAAATTAAGAGACAAAAAAAGAAAAAGAAAATGACAGCTGACTTAACAGAAAGGGCGCTGGTCTGAGACCCTGGATACCCTGATCCTTGTGTCATATCTTCCTCCAAGGCACAGTGTAAACTTTACTCATTTGAACCTTAATTTTTGATTTTGCAATCACTTTACTTTTCTGAAGCTTAGCTTATTCAAATCTGTAAATCAAATGAAGAATTGAACTAAGTGAATGAATTTTTCTTAAGCCTTATTGAGCATTACAATACCTGAGGAGGGCTTAGTTTTCATTTTTAGTTTTAAATACATATATACAGACTATGTCCTAGAGAATTTCACTCAGAAGGTCTGAGGATTCTGTTTTGTTAATAAGCATCTCACTTGGTTGATAAACTGGTCCACAGATCAATGTCTGAGGACCTCTGGACCAGAGACCCTGTGGGCTGTACTAGTTCTTAAACTTTATTGTTTTACTGTAGAAGACAAATATACAAGATAGGAAGGGTAAGTGAAGCTAAAGATATTAAACTAGGAGTAGTGAGGGATTAATGTATAAACATGGTGATAGAAAATCACTTTCTATCTGTACTGATTGATGATACAGTTTCTGGTGCCAAGGCTATGAGTTGGAATTCTGTCTCAAATATTTACAAGCTGTGGGTCCATGTGCAAATTACTGAGACATCTTTGTCCTCAGTTCTCCTCCCTATACAAAGGCAATTACAGCAGTCTCTGCTGCCCAGTGTTGTTTCAGGGCTCCAGGAGGCGGTCTGTGTGAAGTGCTCAGTAGCGTGCCTGACATATAACAAGTGGCTGGTAGATGTTAGCTACAAGGTGATGGTGATGGCAGGGACAGAAATACCAACAGGGGACAGAATGCAGAACTCCCTCTTTTCTATTTCAGGAGAAATGACGAGAAAAAGGAACATGCGTTCTTCGTATGCCCTTCACTCTAAAATGAGATATTATGAGTGTTCTAAAAAGAATTTTGTATGGATATAGGGGCTACCAAGAGACTGTAAGATTTAGCTCACCTCAGTGTATTCATGTGTCCATGTTACTGCAGTGATGAAATTGATATGGGGCTGTGGACGTAGTTTAAGACGTGGTAATCCGCAGTGTTGAACATGCCCAGTGCCTCCTTAGCAGAGTATCCTCTGTATAACAGATTGACCAGAGGGAAGGAGAGAGGAAAGGAAAAAAAACAATGAGAGTCCCAAGGAAGAGAGGAAAAGAAGTAGGGCTGTTGTGGAAAAACGGACACACACTGCTCGGGGAATGGAGTTAGCCTTTATTCACGCGCGCGGGCTCAGAGGAGATAGTCTCCAAATTCTGAGCACCCCGCAGGGGTCGGGTCGGGGTTTTTATCTACAGCTGGGCGGAAAAAGGGTGGCGCGGGCTGATGATGAGCCGGTGTCTGCCGGAGCGAGTGAGTCTGTGCCGGAGCAGGGAAATACCAAGGGGGCGGGGCAGGTATCCCCCCCGAGGCTGCGTTTTCTTTCGGGGGCTGCCACTGCCATTTCAGGGTCAGATTGGAGGTAAAGGCAGGATTGAGGATAACAGTGAGTTTAAAGGGAGATTTAGGAGTTAGAAGATGTGGAAGTCAGCAACACGTAGAATTCTAGAAGAAATCTAGCACTCTAACTATCCTTCCTAGGTTCTGGATGCTCCAGAATCATGGAAAACCAATCCTGCGTCTCTGAATTTTTCCTCCGAGGAATATCTGGGTCACCAGAGCAACAGCAGTTATTCTTCGGTATTTTCCTGTGTATGTATCTTATCACCTTGATGAGTAACCTGCTCATTATCCTCGCTGTCGGTTCCAACCCGCACCTCCATACCCCCATGTACTTCTTTTTGGCCAATCTGTCTTTCGTTGACATGGGTTTAACATCCTCCACAGTTACCAAGATGCTGGTCAATGTTCAGACTCAGCATCATACCATCTCCTATGCCGGCTGCCTAACACAAATGTATTTCTTTCTGATGTTTGGTGACCTGGATAGCATTTTCCTGGCCATAATGGCATTTGACCGCTATGTGGCCATCTGCCGCCCTCTCCACTACTCTGCAGTCATGAGCCCCAGAGTCTGTGTCCTGCTGCTTGCCTTGTCCTGGGTCCTCACCCACGCCATTGCCCTGACTCACACTCTCCTCATAGCTCGGCTGTCCTTCTGCGTTGTTGGGGAAATAGCCCACTTTTTCTGTGACGTAACTCCCGTCCTGAAGCTGTCAGATTCTGACACCCACGTCAACGAGCTGGTGGTTTTTGCCTTAGGAGGCACAGGACTCATCATCCCCTTTTTTTGCATTGTCGTCTCCTACGTCCACATTATATCAGCCATACTGAAGATTCGAACTCCTGGTGGGGTGGGCAAGGCCTTTTCCACGTGCAGTTCCCATCTCTGTGTTGTCTGTGTGTTCTATGGGACCCTCTTTGGTGTCTACCTGTGCCCTCCTTCAGTCACCTCTGAAGAGAAGGACATCGCAGCAGGTGCAGTGTACACTGTGGTGATCCCCATGTTGAACCCCTTTATCTACAGCCTAAGGAACAAGGACATGAAGGAGGCCCTTAGGAGGCTCCTCAGTTGTAGGAGAGTTTCTTCTTAGATACAGTGGTAGCAACCTTTAGTGAAAAGACATAGGCTTGGAGTCAGACAAAGCTGGCTTCAGTTTTGGGTCTACCACATGCTAGCCATAAGATTGCTAACGTCTCTGAGCTAGCCTTCTCATCTAAATGGAGATATTGATCTCTAATAAGGTGACTTGGAGGATTAGTTGAGATAAACTATGAAATGCATCTGGTATAGTGGCTAGTAAATAGTACATTTGCAATAAATGATAGCTGTTATTATTACTGTTGGCACTCTTCATTCTTCCACTACTCAAAAAGTCATAAGTCTTTTCTCTGAGATTCACTCCTTTAACAAATGTATACCAGACACCTACTTTGTGCTGGGACCTAAGTGCTAGGGATATAGCACAGAACAAGACACAGTCCCTGCTTCTATGACACATTTATTCTAGATTATAAATTTGTCAATTACAGTAAATTGGGGGGAACATATATATATCTTGCTTATAGCACTTAAATGGAGGTTAAGACCAAAAAAAAAAAAAAAAAAAATTGAAGGATAGTTTCTGTTCCAGGAGATGCAGGATAGGTGATGAGTTCCCACCAGAAGGTTGAAATTCAGTGTTTAGATTTCCGTGCTAGTCGCCCCACTTCCCATGGTTTGCCATGACTTCCCTAGGAAGCATTTAGAACTCCTGCACTGCCTCTTCCCCTGCTGCTTGGAAGTGCTCCATGAAGCCTGCATCCTTTCTGTGACTGGTCGGTAGGAATGCTGCATCCCTATTTTCTTATTTGCCTTCCGCTCTAAAAGGGGCACCAGCAGCTAAATTCACTGCAGAGATAGACAAAAGTATGTTTATAGTCACATAAGTGTTGTTCTGCCTCCAAGAATCTTGGAAATATTTAAAATATTATTTTTTAAA
The DNA here is from genome assembly GCA_007922815.1 of Macrotus californicus. Taxonomy (NCBI): domain Eukaryota; kingdom Metazoa; phylum Chordata; class Mammalia; order Chiroptera; family Phyllostomidae; genus Macrotus; species Macrotus californicus. The sequence goes on from VMDR010009177.1 coordinate 6,778, forward strand.
AATTAAGGGCCATATAATTTCAATTTTTTACATTCCTCTGATATGACCAGGTGTCCCTGGGCTGCCTAAACCACCCTCATTATCACAGTTTGCTTCTAAGACCCAGCGTATCTTAAAATGTTTCATGATTTCTGTATTCTTTCAACAAGTGATTATGGAGCATCTTTCATGGAATCAAACTGCCCCAGGCGTCAGGAGTTGGCAATTACGAATGTGATTCTCTGAGTGCAGTGTGCCACATCTTAGTGCTTGGGAATTCCATGTGTTGGGTGACCTGGAACAGGACTTCTGCTCTTCTCCTGAGATCTCCTCTCCAGATACTCTCTCTAGGAGTCCTTGGATGAGTGAGGAGAGAGTCCTCATGCAACCAGAGCTGCAGCAGCCCTGGGCCCTGCTGCACTCATCTCCTCGGTCTGCAACTCTCCTTTCATTCCACTCCTGTCTGCTGTTCTGCACGCTGTGGGCCACTGCCAGTCTCTTCTGAGCTGGTGACCTCCAGCTTGCTTCTTTGAGCTGGCAAGGAAATGTCCTCCACTTCTCATGATCAGTTGCCAGGAGCAGGTCCCCTGGCAGAGTTCTAAGGCCCTGATGGCAATTTGCAAACACGTGGGTGGCTGAGGTGTGAGTTTGCTGTGCACAGCCTCACACTGTCCCTGCCGTCCATGTCCCCTCTGACATCCTGAACCTGCTGCTCAAACTGCTCAATCAGCCCTGTCTTCCAGTGCCTCCAGACGGTAGTTTCTCTAGAAGGCCTTCCAGTTTCTTCTTCTGTTCGGACCCTCAGAGAATCTTAATCTGTTGACAGTGCACTGTCATTACATGATCATTACATGATTAAATTCTGTTTGGGGCTGAATTTAAATTCTATCCTACAGGCCCCAAGCAACTAGAAGATGAGGCTGGGTGTCCACTTCGGTGACCCCCATATTGCAAAGGTCCACCGAGGGGCACTGTTGACTATCACTGTTCAGTAGTATAACATCCTTAGCTCCCACCCAGCCAAAATAGTTACCACTGTATTCTAAGTTCCAAATACATTCCTCCCTTGGTACACCCAGCTACACTCACCCCCAGTCCCAAAGTTTACACCTCTATTCCTTTAAGGTCACCCGTTTCAAACAAGGTTAATGTAATGTTGACATTAAAATGATTCACAGTGAAGTACAAATTATTTATAAATCTTTGCATTTTGGTGGTGTAATGGGAGTGGGATATGTTTTTCATTGGGATCAGTGTAGGGGATGGTGGTGATGAAGAGCTTCCTGGTGCCCCTTGCCTAGTTGGGGTATTTGTTCCTCTCCTGCTTGGCACCTTTTATTAAAAAGCAGGTGGTCAGAAATGTGTTTCTTCACTTCATTAAGACTGTTGTACCTGATCAGAATTACTCAAAGTGCCCAGCTTTCTGCTGTATTCTTAGATATCAGTTCAGAGCCAGAGATCAAGAACAATTCTTTATTCTACCACCTAGTTCCCATTGATTACCAAGACCATGGCTAGTCTGTTTTCAGAGATATTCTCTTATTTATCCCCTGTACAGTTGTCTCCATTCAAACATACATCACCTGTTACCTGGATGTACAATGACCTAGTTGAGCTCCCTGGCCCGAGGCTGTCCAGTCCATTACCAAACCATTGTACACCTTGGTAACACAAATGTAGCCTTCCCCATGTTTAATCTCCACGTTACCCCATCCCCAGGCAACAGCACTCCATTACGTGCAAGGCAGTGTCTGCACTCCCCAACAGGGCACTCTAGCCCCTTCATAACATAGTCTGCCTTACCTAGACTCATCTCCTGATGCTCCACCAACTCATACACACATATAATTTTTATTTTTAAAATTTTTTTATTGTTCAAGTACAGTCATGCCCCTTCCCCCTCCCATTACTCTCCCCTGTCCTGCCCACCCCCCGCATTTAATCCCCACCTTGTTGTCCCTGTCTATGGGTCCTTTGTACATGTTCCTTGACTTGACTCATTTCACACATATAATTTAGCAACCCCCAGTGTTTTACATTTCCCTGGCATTTCAGTGCCCCAGTTCCCTCCATTCTCTCTTCCTAGATTGCCATTTCTGCCATTATATATTATAGCCCTCAGCATCCTTCAACACTTAACTGCAGAACTACTGCCCCTGTAAAGCTTTCGCTGGTGTACAGGCAGCATTGACCGTATCCTCCTTTGTGCTGTTGTCATTGATTATAAGTCATCCTCTCTAAGCTTCAGTTTCCTCAACTGAGACATGCAGATAATAACAGTGTATGTTTCATAGGATGATGATGAGGATTAAAAGAGATAATATACATAAAGCTTTTAATATAGTGCTTGACACATAGTAAACACACATAATAAGCAGTTAGTACTAGTAGTATTATATGAAAGCACTTTTTAATACTCATACCTATTTTTGAGTTCACCTGCCTCTAGGATGTTCCCTTCATTAGCATGGAGGTCATGTCTTTATCCAGCTCTATGTGACCAGGGCTAGGCCCACTGACATAGAATAGTTAACTTCCTAAGTGGCTATTGAATTACAGAATCACTAAGAAGCGGAAAGTCTCATTATTTTTCTGGTATTAACTCCAACTTCTTATCCTTAATGACAAGTAAATTAAATTTTATGTATACTTGAGGTTCCTCCTGATTTCATTTACAGCTTTTCCCCCCTCCCCAAAAAAGAATCTTCAAAAATAATAACAAATGCAACACTTAGGGTTTTCTATTTTTCCCTCGAAAGCTAAGTGATTCTAATTTAGTAAATCTCCACTTTCCATATGTGACAAAACAGAATCATTTTTACTTTTAAAATGTATATGTCAGAGTTGAAATTTTACATGTATAGTAATATATCATCCAAAGCTCCGATGTGAATGCTGGAGTGCCTGGTTCTGCGATTTTGTCATTTTTCTCCCCTGAGAAAAGTCTATTATTGTTACACTTGAAAGGTTAATGTTATCTTTAACTTTTGAGAAGGACCCAAACTGGTCAGTTGAAGTGTCAGTGCTTACCAACTTCCACAAGTATTTGTAAACTTATGACCACATCACTCACAATTTTTAAAAATGTAGCACACTTCGTTCTAAACCCAGTGAGGTGTGTTCACTAAGGAAGGTCATGAGATAGCCTTTGCATGGCCAAGGGGAGATGCCCCAGATAAACTGCATACTTCCAAAGCCATTTCCAGAAGTTCTCTATATGTATTGAATCAGTATTGCAACTACCAGTTTGCATTGGGCTGCCTACAACCAGGGAAAGCCGATCTAGCAGGACAGGTGGTGATAAAACACTTCCCAACAGGCAAGTGGGCTTGGCATTTCTTGAGAAAAATCCACTCAGAGCAATGCCACCAGTCTATGGCTAAAAATATGAATGACAATGGTACCCCTTTGGAGGATGGGTCTGACAGGGCCCGACAGAAGATCAGAGATCCAAACAACAGAACTAGAGTGCGAGCAGAGAAACTGAACCAAGTATTCATGGGTGTGTCCAGGCCAACCAAAGCCTGCTTCCTCTAGACCAGCAAGAAAGTCTCCAGCCTCATTTAAGTTTTGTTTTGGCTCTGGAACTGGTTGAGACTGAACCACTGAACCTGCAGACAGAGACTCCATGCCTGCAGCTTAATAGGGCAGGGTGGGGGTGTAGGGCACTCTTCATTTTTCCACAAAATAAGCCGGGATGCTAAAAGGCAGACCATCAGCTCCAGGTCCAGAGCAACTCTGAATATTGAGAGCAGAAAATAAGATTCTCTTCTGATCTGTCTTTCTTCATCTATTGACCTAACAACTCACTCATCCATTGGTCCTTAAGTCATTGGTTCTAGTTCAAGCCAGAGAAGATGCGTTGCTGTGTCCTAGGACAGCTGATGGACTTTGAATTGTAGTTGTAATGTACATGCCTTGCTCCCATGCTCACCATAACTCAGGCATTATCTATGCAAGTTCTCCAAAATTCACCTCTTGTGCATAGGTAGGGAAAGCTAATATTCATTACTGTTGGTCAGTTGTAATGCTAAGCCAAATTTTGCATTTCATTTATTTCAGATAAAAAATATATTAGATGTCTTAGTAGTTACTCAGTTTACCCAGAAGAAGTTCATAGTCAGAGGAGTTAAGTACATTGCCTGAGGCCACACACTCCTATAGATAACAGTTTGCAGTTGGGATCTGTCTTTCCCAAATACTTCTCTTTTATAGCTACATGGTGCTGCGTCTCACAAGTATTTGTGATCCTGTTTATTCTTAACTAAGGACAGTCTGAAGAGAACTATGTGGTCCTTCACTGGATGACAATGAAGTTAGATTACTTGGGCTCATAATACAAACCTGGAGTCACTAAGCTGAGTAGAAAAGATTTTTCAGGGAGACAGATATTGAAGAGATTGATATGTGGAGTGGCTAAACTCGTAACTGTGGGCATTTTCCTGGAGCTACAACGGGCACTATGCAGTTTCTTTTCCTGCCCCACCATCGTCACCACCACCAAAAAAAAAAAAGGAAAGAACACTGAATGGGAGGTAAGGAAAGGAAAGGAGATAATTTACAAATTCCCAATTCTGCAACCTTTTATATGCCAAGGGAGCCCTATTAGCCAATATCTTCCAACAATTCACAAAAACTAATAAATTTCCAACATCATTCAACTTCCCCACCCCGACCCCCTGGAAACCACCATTCTATTCTCTGCTTCTATGAATTTGACTATTGTTGATTCCACATATAAGTGAGATCACACAGTCTCTTTTTTGAGTCTCACTTATTTCATTTAACATAATGTACAGAGTTTCAGGCACACAGGATGAGTAGTTCCTGAGGTCCAGTGAACAGCATGGCGACCACAGTTAACAATACAGTGTTGTTCACTTTTATTTGCTGAGAGGGTGGATCTTAAATTAAGTCTTCTCATCACACACAGCAGTGAAATGAAGGGATATCTATGTGGAGGTGATAGATACAGTAATTCGCTTAATTGTGATTATTTCACAATGTATACATATCGAAGCATCAGGTTGTACACTATAAATATGTACAATGTTTATATGTCAATTTTACTTCAATAAACCTGTTTTAAAAATAACTAATAAATTCCCGGCAAATAAGAGGAGAGGAAAGACATAAATTCTACTAGCTATCAGTTTCTCATTCTAATGGACAAGATTAATGATCAGTAATATCAAGTTAGATCTCATGACTTATGCTAAAGAATTGCAAGGATTCTCTCTAGAATACCTGTAACAGAATGTAATTCAACTTATCAAAAATTTATCAAGCATTTATTCCATGCGGGGCTTAAGACTGGGGGAATGGCATCCGGGGATAAATGTGTCTGTTACAGAGATGAGCAAATGTCCTTGAGACAAAACTGTTGCCTGTTGAAGAGTTTCTCCAGGGCCCCCTTCATGTCCCTGTTCCTTAGGCTATAAATGAAAGGGTTCAGCAGTGGAGTGACCACTGTGTACATTACAGAACCAATTATGTTTTTGTTACTGGAGGTGCTGGATGAGGGGAAAAAATAGAGCCAAATAATTGTTCCATAATAAAGAGATACCACTGAGAGATGGGAGCCACATGTGGACAAGGCTTTGCAGATGCTCCTGGTAGATGGAACCTTCAGGATGGTGGTCCCAATGCGGACATAAGAGATCAAGATGCATATTAGTGGGAGAGTAATGACAGCCACTCCTACTGTGAAAATTACCAGCTCATTGAGGGATGTGTCTGAGCAGGACAGCTTGAGCAGGGCACCAAGGTCACAGAAGAAATGGTGGACAGTGTTGTCAGCACAGAAGGACAGCTGAGCCAGGAGAAGGGTATGGGAGAGTGCACTGGCACAGGACAGGATCCAGGACACAGCTACTAGTAAGTTACAGAGTGCCTGTTTCATGATGGTCATGTAGTGGAGGGGGTGACAGATGGCCACATACCTGTCATATGCCATTGAGGTGAGAAGGAAGCTGTCCAGGTCAGTAAAAAATATGAAAAAATACATCTGTGCTATGCATTCTGCATAGGGGATGGATTGATCCTGAGTTTGCATGCTCATTAACATCTTAGGGACAGTGACAGATGAGAAAGAGATATCAGTGAGGGCCAAGTGGCTGAGGAAGAAGTACATGGGTGTGTGCAGGTGGGAGTCCAGCCTGATGAGCAGGATGATGAGCAGGTTGCCTAACACTGTGGTCAGATACATGCCCAGGAACAGGGCGAAGAACACGCTCTGGTGCTCTGGACGGATGGGCAGCCCCAGGAGGAGGAACTCGGACACACTGCTCTGGTTCTCCCTCCTCATGGTGCTCCTCTGTCAGCTGGGGATGAAAGGACAGTGAGAAAAGTATAATCAACAAATGTTGATCCTGGGAGATGTCCTATATTAAGTGACATTGATTCTATTAAATATAAAATGCAAAGTTCTCTAATGAAGAAAGTCAGTGTCTTTAGTGGAACTCAGGCAAATGTAACTGCAGTTGTAGATATTTCCTAGGCTCAAGGTTTGATGCCTTTGAAGAAGGTATGGGACTATACTAGGGATTACAGGCAGGACATCATCAAACAAGCAGCTGGCTGTACTCATTTCCCCAAGGCTCAGCATTAAAGGTGTGGGAGTCGCTGGTCAGTGGTAATCGTGGTAACCCTGTCTTTAGGAAGTAGTAATAAGAAGTGACTTCAGAAAGAGCACAGAGAAGTGATAAGCACCTGTGTACACCCACACATGCAGGCATGCACGCACCTGCTCCTGACAAAGGATCCAATTCTGCTCTGAACGTTATGCTGAAGTCATCTAGCCTCCTGGAGTAGGGACTAGTCTCTCAGCTTCTCTGTGGGACACCCAGGAACCAGATTTCTGGGCCTTAAACCTCTCACTGACATCAGAGGGAAACAGCACAAGCCTGGAGTTCACTCTTCTCAATTCACCAGCTTCAGAAATGGAGATGGAAAGACTCCTCTCTATCCACCAGAGAAAGGACCCAAGGGACAAAGCAATCAGCTCTAGGTTAGAGACCTGCATTAAACACGTATTAATTGCTCAGTCTTCTTACTCCCTCCAGGACAGATGCCCTAGGGCAGTGGTCCCTAAACTTTGATGTTCAGCACAATCACCTGGGAGCTTGTTAAAGATGCTCTACCTCCAGAAATGCTCATTCATGAGATCAGGGGCCAGGTAATTCTGAAGCAGATGGATAGACTTTGAGGAAACACCATCCTTAGAAAGAACATCAGTGTGGATGCCCTGCAAGTGTGAGCCCAAAAGAAGATGTGGAAAGACCTCCTTCCTGTCCTTCCCTGCCAGATTTGTGTTTCTCCTGGTTAGCTCATAACTTGGGGTGTGAAGAGGGGTTTTTCTCTCCAGTAGATATTCCTTTTTGGTTTGCTGCTTATAAAATGAATTCTGCTTCATGATGGAACTCCAAACAATGTAAACATGAAAACAAAGAATAAAGTACTCAGCTTTCCATTATTCATTTTTTGTCTTTCTAAAATGGTTTTTATTCATACAATTTTATTTACATAAATGGGATTTATTTAAACAGTATGTTATAGCTTTCTACAACAACTTGTAATATTTGCATTTCTGCTTCTGTGTATATCAATACATAGAATACATACAGTATCAATATATCAATCTACTTAAAAATGTTAATTTTAGTTTTTTAAATTGAATTAACAAAGATTTACTGTGAAACTCTATTAAAGATTGTACTAGCTTTTTCGCAGTGGGTTTGCCACGAGAACACAGGTGTCAAGAAAAGCACCACTAAATCAAAGACAACATGGGGAAGGAAAGACTCACATCAACATTGTGGTTATTGGACACATAGATTCCCGGCAAATCTACCACTACTGGCCATCTGATCTACAAATGTGGTGGGATCGACAAAAGAACCACCGAAAAATTTGAGAACAAGGCTGCTGAGATGGGGAAGGGCTCCTTCAAGTATGCCTGGGTCTTGGATAAACTGAAAGCTGAACATGAGCATGGTATCACCATTGATATCTCCCTGTGGAAATTCAAAACCAGCAAGTATTATGTGACCATCATTGATGCCCCAGGACACAGAGACTTTATCAAGAACATGATTACAGGGACATCTCAGGCTGACCGTGCTGTTCTGATTGTTGCTGCTGGTGTTGGTGAGTTTGAAGCAGGTATCTCCAAGAATGGGCAGATCCGTAAGCATGCCCTTCTGGCTTACACGCTGGGTATGAAACAGCTGATTGTTGGTGTTAACAAAATGGATTCCCCTGAGCTGCCTTTCAGCCAGAAGAGATATGAGGAAATTGTTAAAGAAGTCAGCACCTACGTTAAGAAAATTGGTTACAACCCTGACACAGTAGCATTTGTGCCAATTTCTGGTTGGAATGGCGACAACATGCTGGAGCCAAGTGCTAACATGCCTTGGTTTAAGGGATGGAAAGTGACCCATAAAGATGGCAGTGCCAGTGGAGCCACGCTGCTTGAAGCTCTGGATTGCATCCTGCCACCAACTCGTCCAACTGACAAGCCCCTGCGTCTGCCTCTCCAGGATGTCTACAAAATTGGTGGCATTGGTACTGTCCCTGTGGGTCAATTGGAGATTGGTGTTCTCAAACCTGGCATGGTGGTCATCTTTGCTCCAGTCAATGTTACAACTGAAGTCAAGTCTGGTGAAATGCACAATGAAGCTTTGAGTGAAGCTCTTCCTGGGGACAATGTGGGCTTCAATGTCAAGAACGTGTCTGTCAAAGATGTTCATTGTGGCAATGTAGTTGGTGACAGCAAAAATGACCCACCAATGGAAGCGCTGGCTTCACAGCTCAGGTGATTATCCTCAACCATCCAGGCCAAATCAGTGCTGGATACGCACCTGTGCTGGATTGTCACACAGCTCACATTGCTTCCAAGTTTGCTGAGCTGAAGGAGAAGATTGATCGTCACTCTGGGAAATAGCTGGAAGATGGCCCAAAGTTTTTGAAATCTGGCGATGCTACCATCATCAGTATGGTTCCTGGCAAGCCCAGGTGTGTTGAGAGCTTCTCTGACTATCCTCCTCTGGGCCGCTTTGCTGTTCGTGACATGAGGGAGACAGTTGCTGTTGGTGTCATCAAAGCAGTGGACAAGAAGGCAGCTGGAGCTGGCAAAGTCACCAAGGCTGCCCAGAAAGCTCAGAAGGCTAAATGAATATTATCCCCAATACCTGCCACCCCAGTCTTAATCAGTGGTGGAATAACGGTCTCAGAACTGTTTGTCTCAATTGGCCACTTAAGTTTAATAGTAAAGGACTGGGTAATGATTACAATGCATCATAAAACCTTCAGAAGGAAAGGAGAATGTTTTGTGGACCATTTGTTTTGTGTATGTGTGTGGCAGTTTTGAAGTTATTAGTTTTTAAAATCAGTACTTTTTAATGGAAACAACTTGACCAAAATCTGTCACAGAATTTTGAGACCCATTAAAACAAAGTTTAATGAGAAAAAAAAAAAGATTGTACTAAACCTTGAAGTCTTCTCTTTTCTTAGTCATCCAGTCAAGGCTACTTCAATATCACCAAAGGCATCCATTTTAATGGGCTCCATTGTCTTAATTTCTCAGTGCCTGTGACTTGCTCCTTTGAATAGAAAAGAACCTAACTTTGAAAATGTCCTTGGAAATACGTGAACACAAGCCCAAGTGGAACCCTGTGGAAAGACAGGCCACAAAGCAGATTGTTTTCATTTATTTATAGCCTAAGTTAAAGTCTATGGAATGAAATGAATAAGGCAAAGTTTCTATTTAATATTTGACACATATGAAATATCAGACTCTCAAATGTTTTGATTTCTAAGTTCACATCTCAGACTAGAGTTTGGGCATCACCACAGCCTTATATGTCACTCTACCTGCTTATTATATCCTTATAAGTCTTACATTTATGTGTAAAGTTGGGTAACCATATTGCATTTTGCATAGGGCAGACACAAAAAAGAGATGAAAAGACTGGGGTAAAAATCTGAGCCCCATAATAACAACAACACGGGTGGGACTCAAGACAGATGCTATCTGGTGGGCTGTGTCAAGAAGCATGGCAAGTCAAGTGAGGACTTCTAGACACGAATGACATCATATAACAGAATTGTTCAGTGCCTCGTCAGGAACTCCAGTGTCCCTTTGTGGGTATACAGATATGCTGAAATCAAGTAGTACTGTATAACAAATGTACATTTTATTGTGCATCATATGTGAAATAATTGTTAAAATATTAAAGTATGTTTTTGAGTGACATTAGCAACATTATAAGTCATACTAAAATCCCACAAAGCTTTGTGAAAACAAAAAAGCCAGCAATGGATATAAGATGTGATTTTTTTCAAAACTTCGGCTTCTTTTGCATTGAACATATAGTCTGGTGTGACAATACAAAGCATGATACGTAGTAACTCATAAATCTATATTATATACAAAAGACAAAATAAAACCTGGTCGTTCAGGAAGGAACTTCTGATATTAGAGAGTGACAAAAGAAATTCACTGCAGCCAGAATCAATCTGAAAATATCAACATGAACCACAGATTTACTACTAAAATAATGTAAGCATTTTCTTGTTTCACTCTCCCCACTCCTAGATGTCATGTCAGGTGTTATGAATGTGCATCCCAGAACCTCCACAATTGAATTCTTTCCACCAGGGCTCTTCAAGTCACAGTTCACAGAGCCATAGCTTCAGCATCATGATGTGGGGGCATCATATGTGCAAATTTGGGGACCCCATCCCAGAACTACTGAAGAATTGGGATTTGTGGCAGTAGATTCAGGGAACCTCTGTTTTAACAAGCTCTCCAGGAATTCTTGTGCACACGAAAGCTTGAGAAGCTTTGCTTTCCTTCTTCATTTGGCAAGGCAGAATGCCCCTGAAGGATACAGTCAGGGCTGGAACTGGAGTGGCATTTGTTGGAAAGTAGTGACATGTTCAGAGACTGTGCCCTCTGACTTGGTTGTACACGGTGGCGCAGAAGTAAGTTTACAGTTATGAGTACACAAAACACAGTACACAAAAATAGTTCCTGTGTTACTATTTATTAATTATTGTATTGTTTTCCATACTAACAACTGTAAACCTACTATTGCTCCACCCTTTGTACTTAAAAAGGATGACAGCATGAAACATACTTTTCACTAATGATGGTGTGGGGTCCTGAGCAATGTCAGCCACACAGTGTTGGCAAAGAGAGGACCTGGCCGGTCATGGTCTCCTACAGGGGCCTTCATTTTCACAGTTGTAACATTTTATACCATGGACAAAGAGTAATACATTTCCTCTACTTAAGTGACATTTAGTTTGGATTCTTTGATTTCTATAGACCCAAAACAATGAGAAGAAAACCCATTTAGTTTGCATAAGATTGTGCAGTAAAATGATATGGCTAATTTTTTTATGTTCTGGGATGTGTTAAAGCCTAAGATTATAGTCCCAAAATATAACAGTTTTCAAAAATATTCTCAAATAAGGGACAACCAAATTGTATATTATTGTATCATTTATGCCCCCAAATCAGAAATAAGAAAATTAATTTAGCATTTGTTAATCAAAAGTTACTCATAAAGGAAAACGTTGTTAACAAGAGAATGAAATTCCGGTCAACAAATATTTACTGAGTACATCCAACATATACCTTCAGTTGTCTTAGGGCTTATGTCTCAGGAGACTTTAAAATTTTCAGACATACTCAAATGGAAAATCAAATCTGTGAGATCAACAAAGATGAGGTTATGATCAAAACAAATGTCACAGATATTGCTGAGAGAAAAATGTTACTTTACTGAAAAGTTTCCTAAAAGCCTCTTTCATGTCCCTATTCCTAAGGCTGTAGATAAAGGGGTTCAGCATGGGTGTGACCACTGTGTACATGAGGGCCACAATGATGTCCTTGTCAATGAAATTGCTTAATGTTGGGAAAAGGTACTGCCCGAATATTGCTCCATAATACAAAGACACCACAGAGAGGTGGGACCCACATGTGGATAGTGCTTTATAGACCCCCTTGGCTGAAGGAACCCTCAGGATGGTGGCCCCAATGTAGCCGTAAGATACCAGGATACATATAAATGGCAGGGTAATGACCACCACCCCTACCGTGAACATGACCAACTCATTGAGAAAGATGTCTGAGCAGGACAGCTTGAGCAGGGCACCAAGGTCACAGAAGAAATGGGGAATGGTGTTAGCAGCACAGAAGGACAGCTGGGTCAGGAGAAGGGTATGGGACAGGGCACTGGCACAGGACAGGATCCAGGACACAGCCACTAGTAAGGCACACAGCTCTTCCTTCATGATGGTGGTATAGTTCAGAGGGTGACAGATGGCAACATATCGGTCATATGCCATTGATGTAATAAGGAAGCTGTCCAAGTCAGTAAAAAATATGAAAAAATACATCTGTGAAATACACCCTGCATAGGGGATGGGTTTGTACTTAGTGTGCATGTCCACAAGCATCTTAGGGACAGTAACAGATGAAAAGGAGACATCAGTGAGGGCCAAGTGGCTGAGGAAGAAGTACATGGGCGTGTGCAGACGAGCATCCAGACTGATGAGCAGGATGATGAGCAGGTTGCCCAGCACCGTGGTCAGGTACATACCCAGGAACAGGGTGAAGAACACACCCTGGTGCTCTGGTCGGATGGGCAGCCCCAGGAGGAGGAACTCGGACACGTTGCTCTGGTTGTCCCTCCTCATGGTCCTCCTCTGTCTGCTGGGGATGAAGAATGGTTGAAACCATTAAGGACTCTGTAGTAGTTATTCTTAGCTGTCATATGAAAAATATGTATGTTTTATTTCAGAAACTGGGAAACTTGTTTCTCATATGTTCCTTATATGTTGTCAATAAGGGAATTAGAAAAATTGTCAGTGAGGTATGTTAGTGTGAGGCAGCTTTTCTTGGTTCACTGACAAAACAGAATGTGTGCATCTGTGGCACTGAGGACCAGACTACAGAATATGATGTCTCAGCCACGTTACTGACCCAAGGATGCCCTGTGGGGAGTACTCTGAACCATCAACCATGGCATAGAGACCTTTAGAAAGTTAGACTTCTGTACCAATTGTTAAATTTCAGATGAGAGGCAAATTTTTAAATAAAAGGATGTTAAGAATAATACTGTATTCTTTAAAGAAAACCCATTAATATGCTTACATGTTTACTTATTTCAACTCAGTAAAAGATCTCTAAGAAACTGGATTATGTTAATTCATTCTCCCAACTGCAGTGAGGGAGGCAGTTTGAAAGCGTGAGGTCTTCCTTAAACTCGCGGCATAACCACTTAAACAGTTTTGGAATACTTAAATTACGGTTGTCCAGATCTGGTTTTCTATGTCAGAATCCAAAGCAAGTGGAAATTCTTTCTGAAAGACTCTGCTTCTCTGTATCTGTCTTTATGTCTTGGGTCACTTTTCTTTCTTTTACCTCTTTCTTCCTGTCTAGCCCTTCACTTTATCTTTCTTTCTCTCATTTTCTCCTTCCTTCTACTCACCGTCTCTGTCTCTGTCTCTGTCTCTTCATTCTCCTGTTACTCCGTGTCTCTTCCCCTTCCTCTTTTCTTTTCTCTCTCACTGTCTTTTTCATTCTCTTCCCTCTTCCATGCTGAAATCAGCTTTCTAATTCTTCCTCCTCTATATATAAACTCATACATTGCTGAGGAAAAAATATCCACTCCCTTCATAATACTGACCTTATCTGCATTTATGATCCAGTGTTTGGTGGGTATGTCTGGAGATTTTCTTTAGATCTTAATATCAGCTTCCAAGGTCCTAGACAGCCATGAGCATCAAAAAGAAAAGCTACAAGGCTCAGACTCTCACACTGCTGTCTACCAGTCTCAGAGCTATGAATTGAAGAGTATAACTAGCTAAGGAGAGAACCCTAGGGGGGGTAAGGGAGCAGAACTCGTAATTTCCTGTTAAAGACATCCATCTACTTGGTTAATTGTCCAATTTTACCCTTGATTCCTTTAGAAAACATGTCCTGTGGGAAGGATGTTTGTGCTGGGAACCTTAGGGAATGGGCCCGCAGACAAAGGCCCTGAGGACATCCTCAGTCCCCCTTCAGTCCCAGGCTCTGCTTTCCCAGCCTGAAGCATGCTCTGGCATAGGTTAAACTCCAGGAAGGTTAAAAAAGGAAGAAGTGGCTCTAACCAGGTCCAAACAGAAAGCCAAATGACTTAACGGCCTCTGAGAGTTTAGATAGAACCATATCCCTCTCAAAGGGATCTCATTGGGCACCTACCCACCAGCTAACCTCAAGGAAGTGATTTTGTGTTTTTTCTCTTTAATGATCATTATTAAATGCAAAGTGGAAAGAGACAGGGATAATCACCTTTTTTGGAGGTTTTAGGTTTTATTGTTTTCTTGACAAATTTAGTTTTTGTTGCATCAAATAAAAATAGTTTTCAAGGAAAAAAGAAAAGAAGGGAAAATGAAGAAAGAGAGGAGGAAGGGAAGAAAGAAAGCAGGAAGAAAAATAGGTAAAAAATAACCCACAAAGAAAGCAAACTTGCAAGTAGGATAAAAGTTGACACACAAAATCCATAACAATTGACTCAAAATTGAAAATCTTCATGCTCTTTGAAATTGACCTTTTGAAGAAAATGGTAATTTATTGTCAGTGATTTTTAGTGGTAAGATATATAAAATAAAGAAAGAAGTATTTATAGCCCTGGTCAGTAGCCCAGTTGGTGAGCATGTCATCCTGATATGCCAAGGTTGTGCATTTGATCCCCAGCAGAGCACATACAAGAATCAACCAATGAATGCATCAGTAAGTGAAGCAACAAATCGAAGTTTTTCTCTCACGCGCATTCTCTCTCTCCCTTCCTCTCTCTTTAAAATCAATAAATTAAAAAATTTTAAGTATTTATAGCTTGAGATAATTCTCATTTGGTGTGTATTTTTTCCTTTTTGATGTTGGAGTTTAAGGGGTGGTAGATACAGAAAGCTTCTATCTGCGTAACTTCTTTCTAGCTTTGATGACTGTACTTCTGCCACCAGTATGTACCTCGGAGCAGAGGACTTGGGAGGCTCTGTCAGCTCAGAATTGTGAAGTCTAACAGCATTCTAGGCAAAAGCCAGAGATAAAAATTCCCAGAATATTGGCCAGGAGCAGTTTAGCAAGCTCAAAGTGGGCCATGAGCTAGATTGGCTGTGGGCACTGTGTTCCCTGGGAAGGACACCCCAGACACTTGGCTCCCTGGAGAGGAAAACCCCGTGGTGGGGCTAGTTAGGTAGATCAAACAGAAAAAGAGACTTTGATGCAGGATTTAGGGAGCTCACGTACTGGATACAGGAAGCTATGTAAGCAAGCAGTACAGACAGGAGCAGACTGCAAGGCACAGACCAAGGTGTGTGTGGTGTTTGGACAAAGTGGATAATGAGTCAGGATGGAGACACCTTGGATTAAGGTCTGACATGCTTAATGTCACAGGAAAGACCTATCGCAGGCCACATGGCATAGACACAGAAGAGTTTACAATGGGATAGATGAGAGGCAGGATTCTAATGAGAAAGCAAAGGACAAGTTGTTGCTCCTTTCAGAGCACTTTGTAGGCCTCTTCCAATTTCGGAGACGTACACCTGGAATACCAATCTGCCCAGTTTGCCAAATGACTTGATAGACTGCCAGTTTTGAGCAGGATAGAGAATAATAGGGCTTTGGAGCGGGTTCAAGCTGTGTACAAGGGACCTTACTAATTGGATCATCTAAATTGGCAGAACTCACGGTGTATAATGGCACCACATGGAGCCTCTGACAGACTCCATTAGAAGAGTTACAAAGCAGTGCTTAGCTGGATCCAGGAGCTGCTGGCAAGCTTCTGGGCTGTAGAGGAAACTGAATGCCCAACCATGGGACATCAAGTGACTGGAGCAAGTTATTGCCAGGCACAAGAAGTCTTAAGGTTGAGTAGACCCAACAGCAAATTTGGCATTAAGCCTTAGTAGACAGAACCAAAGTAAATTTCAAAATCAACTAGCCTGGACCCTCTTGTCATCTTCCTATGTTGCATTGATGTCTGTGCCTCAGTTCACACCTATGGCCACCATCTCCAAGAATCTGTAGCAAGACATGGGAGGATCTGAATAGCACAGGAGGCAGATTCCCCACTCATCACTGTTTATCTTACCACTCCAGTGCATTCTGGATAGAACTTCAATGATCAGTATTTTTATTTCTTTGAGGACTTTCTCTGGCCACTGGAGCTCAATTTGCCTATACATTCAGCCAACCAGAAGTGCCAGAAATACTCTTCACCCTCTACGATCACCCCCAGCAGTCCTCTGTTAAATACAGAGAGGAGGTGCACATAAATGCCTCAGCTTGCTCACCCCAAGGGTGGACAGATTTGAGGCCAGTGGGATTCTAGTGTTCCCTGTGGCTGCCTCGGTGATCCTTTTGTTGATGATGTCTGTTACTTATAGCCTTACTTTCCTTATCATACTTTCCCACTTTCTCCTCGCTGTTTCTTTCAGTCCCCCAAATAAACTACTTGTCCTTAATTCTTGTTTCATAATTGGCTTCTAGAGAAATGTAAGCTAATGAATCTTTTATAATGTAAAAATGATTATCTATTACTGACTGTTAGGGAAAAACATTCCTAGCTTCACTATGATTCAGTAAGCATCTTTCAGTGGATTTCTATGTGCCCAATACTAAGAGATAAAAATTTAAGAATAAATGAAACAAAAATCTTGCTTTCTTTTCTTCCTGCTCATGTTTAGAAAGGCTGAGGCCCCATTCAACAGTTGGGTATAAACAAATGCTAGCAGTAGTGAACATTTGCTTGTAGGCTGCAGTTATTTTGAGGAGAAGGGACTATTCTCTGAGGCACCAGGAACTTGTGCTTGAAAGGTTCGTGCCTTGATGTGAATAGGTGGGGTGGGGATAAGAACAATTAGACACAGCCATGGTGCCTCTAGGGCTTCCTCTTCTTCAAGTTTGTCAGTCATTGGGCTTTTCTGGTCCTGGACCACTCGCTTTCCCAAGAGATTTAGTGACAGTTCACAAGACTACTAATCTTTTTATTACCTATGAAAGAAATGCATGGTTATATACATGTTATGGTGCAAAAATAAATATATGCTTCTACTCGCAACAACAAAATACCACTTCTGTTAACATTTTGTAGCATATCCTTCCAGTTTTAAAAATAATGATAATCTGCAGTTTTGCAAATGGTTGTAAACATGCCTCTATACAATTTTCTATTATCTTCTCTCAAAAATTACATCATAAGTTTTAATGATTATTTAATATTCCAGTGTGGGTACTGTAGTTGCTTTAACCCTTATTGATGGAAACTAGGCTGTAACTAATTACTATAAATTATGCTGTAATTAGACATCTTTCTTCATAAACCTTTTTCAGTACTGGGCAAAAAGTAGAAACTGTCATATGTCAAACCCTACAACACCAACTACCAAACTTGAATTACTCCTATTTTGCTACAGATTTTGGCACCCAGATCAGTTTACTTCTCCCCTGCAAATCAACGTGGGTGCCATCAGCATTTGCGTGAATGAACCATTCAACATCGTGACATACTTATTCTTTGATCTCATCTTCAGTGACCTTGACTTCCATTGCACTTCTGCCGTCTCATCCCTTGGCCATATTACGAAGACCGGAACTGCTTTACCTAAAAAAACATTAAATTTAAACACTCCATTTTTGCTTTTTTTTTCATTCTACCCATTGTACAGAATCTTCGGCCTTATAAATCTATTCAGTTTCTGATCCTGTCCATTTCCTCCCACGTTTGTTTTGTCTTCACTGTGACCCCTCCAGGATGGAGTTCATGGCTTATCACTCTCTCACCAATTTGCCTGAGTCTTTACCGCATGGCCTTTCACCCCACCCATGTAGCAAAGCTTCAATATTGGGTCATTTCAATTAGCCACATTCTGTGCTCCCTTACTTTGCATTTCTTCCCCAATCCACTGTAATCTGGATTCTATTCCCACCACTTTCTGAGATTACTACTGGTACTACATTATGTGCAAATCCTCTTTACTAAATTTAGTGGGTGTTGTTTTCTTTAACACTTAAACAACTCATAGTTTCCATGGTCCCACATTTTCATATTTTTCTTCCATGTCTCTGATTGTTCTTTGATGTGTTTTTTTGGATACTCTTTCTCTGCTGTTTCTTTAATCGTCGATGCTCTCTATGGTCTGTCCTCAACCCTGTTCTCTTTTCCTTCCCTTCTCTCTCAACTTCATTCTTGTCCTCTTTTCTCAACTTTTCTTACCTTCTTTCTTTTTAGGAAATCTTATTCTCTCCTGTGTTGGTGGTCTGTGAATTTCCATCTCTATCCAAAACATATCCACCTGCTTCCTGAATTTTTTCTTATGAATGACTTATTGGTCTTTCATGCTTAGTGTGTTAAAAACGTTTCAAATCTCTTTCTCCTTCTATGCTCCCTAACAGTAAGTAGCACAACCATGCACTCAGCTGTCCAAGCCATATATTTAAAGAGAGGTTTTTTAGGTCCTTTTTTTTTTGCTCATTTTCTATAGTCTGACCAAAATTAGCTCACATCAAAATTACCTACTACATCTTTTAGATTCTGACTCTGAAGGAAATGCACATAGTTCTCTCTGACTCCATTATCTCTCTTAGATATACTTCCTTAATCTCTTACCTAAATGGCTGTGACCACTTCCTAGCTAGTCTCCTTGCTTCTGGTCTTGCACTCATCCCTCCATCCTTGCCTTGCCAGTATCCCCTCTATTCACTGCAAACACATGCTTATCATCCATTCTTCACCTGTAGTGAGAGTTTTTAACGTGACACTGCCACTGTTCTGATCAAATCCTTCTTTGGCTCACCCTTTCCTTTTGGATAAAGTATAGATTGTTCAAAGTGGCTTCCAAGGTTCTGCGTGATTCATTCCTGCTAATTTCTCTGACTTCATCTTGAACCCCTTCCCCTGATGAAGTGAACATTTCAGCCATTTTACTTTTCCTGATAATAGTTTTCCAAATTTATCATCTTTTGTCTTTTCTAGGTCTTTTTCTATTCCTCTCTTTTCTCCCCTTCCAAGTGTTCCCTCTCTACACTGTCCATGTCACCTTCTGCTTGTTTTGGTTGTCTTGTGTGTCTGCTTATGTATAACATCTTACAAGCCAAGCGGCTTGACCCCTTAAGTTTGGTTTTGATAGCCTCCTCTGTGCCCCCATAGCACTCAGCACTCCTTATAGACTTCAGCACAGCATGCATGAATAAAATGCTGTCTCCTCCCCTTGATTCTGTAACTCTTCTCTATATTTGTCAGTCTTAATGCAGTAGGTTTCAGAAGGCTTCTCCCACTCATTGTTTGGTTAAAGAATGGATTTTGAAACCTGAGGATGTGCCAACTATTGTTATGTGTCAAAACTGTCAAAAAATATCCCTGCACGCATTCAGGTGTTTCTGTAGGAAGAAAAAATCTCTGAGAGACAGAAACCCAGCCATTCTTTGGCAAGTGCTCTGCCCCAGGAGTCAGTAGCAGCTCTCCCCCCCAGTTCCAGACTGAACATGAGAAGGAAGAGGTCCACATGCTACAGTACCCACTGTCGCCAGGGAGACTCCATGGTGCATCGGAACTAGACTTCAGGTTTGAAGTTAATGTGTTTGGGTTTGAATCCTCATTTGGCCATTATCTTTCGAGCCACTGTCAAACACAGCTAACATGGAGAGAATGCTGTCTGCCTCAAGAATTATTGCGAGGGTTATTGAAAGTGAGCTCATAGAAGTGAACATTCTTTATAAATAAATGAATCTGAAAATATAAAAGTTCTCATTTATATTCCCAAAGGAGTTGACTCTCTTTAGTAGCTGACTAAAGCACATCTCCACTGGGAATGGTTAAGGGAAATGCAATAATTATTCCAAAATTGTCCCTCACCAGAAATTTGCAGCCTTGGTCTCCTGGGTTCCCAGCATGGCTGATACAAATGGATACCTTTGTTGTTGCCTGGATCTGGTTTAAAACAGAGAGTACACCTCCTCTTCACTTCGGGGTTGAGCCTGCGACTTTTCTTTCTCAGCTCTAAGCCTTTTAGAGAAAAAATGAAATATTAGTTCTTACCTTGGAGCTGACGGTATTTGAATTTATCACTACTGAGCTAGGTGAGAGCAGTACTTGTAGGCTCCACTCAGCAGTGTGTGTGTGTGTGTGTGTGTGTTTATGATTTGTGCAAGGCACTTTATACAATCTTGTTGTGTCATCCTGAATAACACAGGTGGATATAATAATTATAATTCCTTGGAGTTTGTACTTTCCTCTCTCAGAAAATGTTCTCTTTCACAGTTTTGCAGAGTATCTGGCTTGCATCCAAGCTATGAGCACAGTCTTCCAGGATTTAAAAAAAAAAGTCTATTTTTTTTGCAAATAATTGTAAATATGCCTGTATATAATTTTCTATTATGTTCTTTTAAGTATTATAACATAAGCTTTTCATGAACTCATTTTATTGGCTATGTGATATTATTTCCAATGTATGTGTATAATAGTTGCCTTAACCTTTCCCTTACTGGTTGAGATAGGCAGTTCATCAAAAACATTGACCAGGGTCTGATCTGCAGTCTTCCTGAAGGCTTGAGAAATTCACTTTATGAGCAGCTGTCTTTGCAAATTCAGTAGCTGGTATCCTTGTTTCTCTATTTACTTTTGATTATCTGATTAAGGACTGAGATGATACATTTATTCAAAGGCGTTTGGGGAATTACAAATCCTACCTTCTTCTCTTTAGTAAGTAGCAGGTGTCTTTTTTGATCAAATCATGATCTGCTGGAGAAAATGTGGGATGGTAGTTAAAAACATGGGTTTGAAGTCAGATAAATCTGGGATTGAATGACCTGTCCATATTTTTCATGCTGAATGTTTTAGACAAATTACTCATACTCTGAGAGCCCTAGTTTCCAACTGGTTAAATAAAAATAATGCCTTTTTTGTGGTCCTGTTAGGCTAATATGATATAAAGTATATATCACAGCAGTTGGCCTGTGTTCCACAATAGATATGAGATTAATGAGTTGTTTTCATTAAAATTGTTACTGTTGTCTTTATTTTTGATATTGCCATCTCGGTACATATCTTGAAACCATAGATTTTCATTTGTTCTCAAACTTTCTGATTTATTTCCTAAAATTCTAGAGCGCTTTCAGGCAACAAGTACTGTCTTACTTGATATACTCTATAAAATCATATAATATAGTGGGAAGAGTTTAGTCTTTGAAGCCAGTCAGACTAGTATCAGATCCCAGGTTCAGCATGTACTAGTTGTAACACTGGGCAAGTTTCATTGCTGAGTCCCAATTTTCTCCTTCCTAACATGAGAATTAGAATGCTTATGTTAGAAGATCATAGGAAGAAGTGAGAAGTATTTGGAAAGCACCTGGAGCAAAATCAGATTTTATTAACAATTTGACTATCTCTAGCCCTACTTCAGCCACCTCAGCCAAATTGGAAAGAGTAAATTCGCTTTCAGTGTCTGCGGCCTCTGCCTTCACTCTGCCCCATCCCCCACCCCTCACCCCAACCCCTCACTCTGAGGAGGTCATTGCCCTTGTTCAGCCACCAAACCTGGCCCCCAAAATATACGGCTTCCAGCCATTCCACCTCAGTGAGAGTGGTGAACAGAGGACTGTGACTCCCAGAAATACTCACCTTTAAATCTAATCTGTAGTTGGGATCTAAAGCCTTTTTGCTCTTGATGAAAGAATTTAAGGTATTAGCAGGTTATTGAGGGAGGCGTTTGGGTAGGGTCACCTGGAAGGATCAATGTTCTGGAAGTCATACTACACAGGTTTAGTTCTGCATGTCCCTGAGAAAACCTGACCCAGAGAATCTGAAGAATCTCAAGAAATTTAAGTGTTCCATCACTCATTTCCCACAATCCATGAAGGTTGTGGAGTCAGCTTTGGGTCTGAGGTGCTAGAATCTGCAGAAAGCCTTCTCTGCTTCTAGGACTAAGTAGCAAACTACCTTCACTTGTTTCTGGGAGACCTAATGATTAAGCATTCATTAATATTCTGATTTGATATCTGGTTCCAGATACTAACGGAGCCAGCCAGTGGCCGCTTTGCTGTAGTCATTGAAAGATGTCATTTGACTGAGTTTTTACTTACTGGACTAAGTTGGTTCATGATTACACTGTTCCTTTCACTCAGGTCAGGGTGGGGGAACCAGGTTGGCTGTATATCGTTACCTTCTGAATCCAGTTGACAAAGTGGTCATGAGACCTCTGGACACTACCTTCTTGTTCCTGCTTCTTTTCCTCGTGTTGGATAGTGTATGTTTAGGTGGGAATGAAACGGAAGCATTCTTTGCCCCTTCTTTAAATGGGAGAGAATTACCAGGGCATGGGTTCTGTGCTTCCTTAGAGCATCTTTATGACAATAATTTTCTTAGACTTGATCAGCTGGCCTAAGAGCAGAAGATATGGCCTTTGGGATCGACAACTTGCCCATTGGTTATAGAGGTTGGTCAAAGTAGTTCCATTAAACTTTAGTAGTAAAACTTTTATAAACTGTTGGCGGAAAAGCATAGGATTAAAGGAATGTTGGACATTGATAGGGAAAAAAGGTAGATCTACTGCCTTCCTAATATTGATGGTTATGAAGTCATTCTTTGAAAGATGTAAATATTACCAAGCTGCACAGTGCATTAAACTGACACCATTTTTTCATGAATTTCCTTTACCCAGACAGATTGCTCCTGTGTTTGAACATACCCCACCCTCCGCCCTCCATCTCACCCTTCTCACCCAGTAACATTTTCTGGAGCATGTGACCATAGAAGTGTTTCTTCTTCACTTAGAGCAATACCTTGATTATTTAGTATTTAAAAAACATGTATGATCACAGGTATCTACACTCAGATTTAACAAATATTGGCATGTTGCCACATTTGTTTCTGACAGTTAAAACAAACAACCCAGAATGCTACAGATACAGCCAAAGCTCCAGCCACCCGTTCCTACTGCCCTGCTCTTTCTCAGTAGGGTTAACCACTACGGAGTTCTTTACTACCTTTTAATACTTTGTATGTGTTTTATACTTTTATCACATACATATATGCCATAAATGATAGTGTTGTTGAGTGTTTTGATATGATATATTGTAAATATAATTTTGCATCTATTTTAACCCAAAATTTAATTTTAAAGATCTGTCCATGTGGACACTGTGGAATACAGTCCATTCAGTGTTACTGCTGGATAGGATTGGTTGCAGGAATAAACTAACCTCAGTTTATTCGTTTATTGATTATTGGGCAATTAGTTGTTTTAGTTCTTAACTCTTACAAAGATGCAAATAATAATGTGATCTTTTTCTTTGGGAAATGTGAGCATCTTTCTACAGCATAGTTGGAGAAAAAATACTACATCAAAGAGAATACGAATCTTCAACTTTATAAGATATATTCAAAGTAGAAGAACTGCCATAAATATCTAATAGTATGTCTGAGAGTTTCTTTTCTTCACATGTTTTCATTTCATGATGTTCTCATATATATTTTAAGAATTTTTATCAGTGGTATTTCATCATTGTTTTCATTTCCATCTCTCATCACTTGGAAAGTAAATCCTCTTTTAATACATTTATTGACTATTTTGACTTCATTTTTCTGTGAATTTCTAGCTCATATTAATTGCATTTTTTGCCTTGTCCTTACTAATTTGAAGGAATTCTGCATGTACCCCGAGTGCTGATCTTTTGCTGGCTCGGACGGTACATATTCTCCCATGCATGGCTTGTCTGTCTGTGGCTTTCCTGCAGTGGCCATGGTGGTTGTGCTGAAGAACCTCCTTTAACGCAGTCACATTTACTTTTATGCTGTATGTGTTGAGGTCTGGATGAAGACATGTGTTACTACCCTAACATCATAACAATCTACAGATTTTTTCTAATGATTCTGAAATTTTGCTTCTCACATTTAGGTTTGTAATACATCTGAGAGTGTTAAGTGTACCGTGTAAGGTAGTGATGGGATGTTACTTTTCCCTGGTGGAAAGACAGCTGCCTCGGCGCCGTTGATGGGAGAGCCGGTGTCGTTTTCACTTACTGATAATGCTCGTTAGAGACGTGTCTTGTTTCCAGGCCCTCTGTTTTCTGCTACTGTTTGATTGGTATGTCTTTGTGAAAACACATCATTTGTTGTCATCAGTATAGCTTTATAGTAAGCTTTGATATGTTATAGTGAATTCCTACCTTTTAAAAATTATATACATAGATATTTCAATAATTAATGATCTAGGTTAGGAAATAGATCTCTGGTAGGCTATCACTGAAAAGATTAGATTTCCTTTTTAAAATTACTTTTGGCTTTTAGGTGGCATTACTTTGAATGTGATGCCATGTGACAATTAAGTAACATGGGGCTCAGGAATATTAAGCTTAAATGGGGTCTTGAATAAGGCCTGATGTAAGTTTCTTCAAGAAGCTGCCATGATGAATTTAATTGGATGTGACATCTTTTATGTGATCAACAAATTTATACTGTGTATGTATTAATTGTCTGTGACAGATTCGGGTCTACAACCAATGAACAAATTAGAAATAATTATGGATTATGTAGACAAGCAGGGGATACAGAGTTAAACAGATCATGACATGCAAAATTGTGAAGGCCGATGAGATTCTGATGTCAAATAATTTGCTTTGTCTCCAGAGGATAAACTCTGGAGTCAAAACGTTTGGGTCCAAATCGCAGCTTCTCCTTTTCTTATTGTTGTGACCATGAGACTGTCAGCATCAGCTCTCCTGTCCAAACAGTGGAAATAATGGCAGCACCTACCTCATTCATATATTTAAGGCTGTTGAGTCAGTTACTGCATGGAAACTATCAAAACACTGTACAAGGACAATGTTTAATAAGCATTAACTGTTAGTAGTATCATTTACAGAGAATAGGACCACATTGAGAAGGAAAGTGGCTGTATATTCTATCCTATACTTTTTCTGCATTCATTCAGCAAAATATACATCAAATGTAAGAAAATAAGGATGAAGATATTTCCTGAATCAAAAGAACATTTCTATTATGCGATGTCACAACAGTCATTTTTTGTATTCTGAGAAACTTCACCTTTTCCCTTCAACTTTCTCCACCAGTCCCCTCCAGTTAGTAGACCAGCATGAGGCCTGAGAACCAGAGCAGTGTGTCCGAGTTCCTCCTGCTGGGGCTCCCCATCTGGCCAGGGCAGCAGGGCGTGTTCTTCACCCTGTTCCTGGGCATGTACCTGACCACGGTGCTGGGCAACCTGCTCATCATCCTGCTCATTAGGCTGGACTCCCGCCTGCACACGCCCATGTACTTCTTCCTCAGCCACTTAGCCTTCACTGACATCTCTTTCTCATCCGTCACTGTCCCAAAGATGCTGATGAACATGCTAATCCAGCACCTCTCTATCCCCTATGAAGGCTGCATTTCACAGGTGTATTTTTTCATATTTTTTGCGGACCTGGACAGTTTCTTGATCACTTCAATGGCTTATGACAGGTATGTGGCCATCTGTCACCCTCTGCAGTACACCACCATCATGAGTCGGAGCGTTTGTGTCATGCTGGTGGCTGGGTCCTGGGTCATTGCATGTGCCTGTGCTCTTTTGCATACCCTTCTCCTAGCCCGGCTGTCCTTCTGTGCTGAGCACACCATCCCCCACTTCTTCTGTGACCTTGCTGCCCTGCTCAAATTGGCCTGCTCAGACACTTCCCTCAACCAACTGGTAATCTCTACTGTGGGATTAACAGCTATTATGCTTCCTTTCATATGCATCTTGGTTTCTTATGGCCATATTGGGGCCACCATCCTCCGGGGTCCCTCTACCAGCAACATCTGTAAAGCCTTGTCCACGTGTGGATCTCATCTCTCAGTAGTGACTCTCTATTATGGGGCAATTATTGGTCTATATTTTCTTCCATTGTCCAACAGCTATGACAATAACATAATTGCTTCATTGATGTACACAGTGGTAACTCCCATGCTGAACCCCTTCATTTATAGCCTGAGAAATAAAGACATGAAAGGGGCCTTAAGAAAACTCTTGAATAAGAAAACATATTCTTCCAACTGATACTTGCCATGTAAATACAAATTATTAAAAATATAGCTCACTTGTCTTCCTTCTTATAGCTGTCACTCACAAACCTTGAATGACATTCTTGGACCTGTTAGGGGGAAGAATAAAACAAGATGTGCTTTATAGGACTTAATTTGCTCTTTTCTCGGATAATGGGGAGTGTAAAAGATTTTGAGGGTGTTGTGTCACTTTGACTGGTATCATTAAATGGAAGCTGCCAGGACTGGTCCTTCTCCCAATTTTTAAGTTGTTGTAAAATGTGTTTGGTTTTTCACATCTCCATTTTTAAAGAATTTGCTATTTTGGTGCTTATATGGCTTTGCCTTCCCCAGGTAGCCATACATCCAGGGATCCTGAGCCCTTCTAGAACCTTCAGGGAGAACACATTAAATTTTACTCTCCTTACATAATTATTGACACACTGCTTTCTTGTTCTTTAGGAATATATCTCACACATTGTTTCTCCCCAACACATTCAAATATTCAGCAACAACATAAATAAGTATCAGTCAAAAGCTTAATATACATTAAAATCATCTACTTTAATCCTGAGAACAGGCATAAGAGAATGGGCTGAGAAAACTGAGGCTCAAAGAGGTGAACACTGTAGGACCGAAGTTCGTGAAAGGAATGCTTGAATCTTGGCTCTCTGACCCCAGAGCAATTTCAGCCAAGGATTACAATCGTTTGTGGAGAACACTGTGTCCTGAGGAGGAATAACTGGCTCAGCCTAGTGGCAGAGAATGTATGAAAAACTTCCCAGAGATGGTGCTGCTTTACCTGAGACTGAACAAATCAGAATGATGCAGACACACAAAGTTCTATCTTATCCCGATGGTCCCAGGCAGAGGAGCAGCACGTTTTAGGATGTTGAACTGGAAGTTGCAAACTGAGGCACCAAGATTTCATAGACACCAGATACCAAAGTGAGTTGTTAAGACACAAAATAAAGATGTTTGATTTTTATGAGTGATGGATTGATCACTCAAAAGTAAAGAGGAACCTTTTTACTTTTAAATGGAACAAGTATTTCCATGAATTCAAAAATATGTAGATTTTTTTTATCCAATATTTCTCTCCAAGTGTTCCTAGTTCCCACAATTCACCTAATCACTCCTAAGTCCTTAGAAAAATTCAGGAAATGAATGAATTTTAATAAGATTTTTAGATATTTTATTTTCATATTTTATTTTTTGTTAGGGTAGATATATTTCAGGGCTTTTACCCTGCCATTCCTATTGACATCACTTTAGAAGAATTAGTTTTAACACAAAAATAGAGGATTGTTGAGGAGCAGCTATAATTTGAGCTTTATCATGAATGAATTTGTTAGGTGTGAATTTGGGGAGAACATTTCAGGTTTTCACC
>VMDR010009178.1:0-34228 GCA_007922815.1 Macrotus californicus
TGTTTTGCCAAGAATACATTTTATTAGAGACTACAAGAACCACATATCACTTATCGGTATTTTTCTCAAATACAGAATTTGATCTTAAAAGTTCAGATTGAAATAATTCAACTCATTTCTATAAAAAATATAAATGAATAAGCATAGACAGACTTATAAATTTAAATAATTTCTATACTGAAAATCAGATCAAAGATTAGGAATCTATTTTGTTCTGAAAACCAGAGATTCAATAAAGCTAATTCCCTTTGGTCTCCATCCCTGATCAGACTGGCTCCTCCTTCTACCTTGGTTAATGGCTTCCGAAAAGTAGACAGCCTTGACAACCAGGTACTTCCAGGAATTTCTTTACGGTGCTCTGGAAACAACCATAAATTCTGGCTCTGGGCAGAGCAATAAAGAAACAAAAATATTTTTGAAGTATTTAATGAAGCTCAGTGGTGTCAGCGGTCCCATCTATGTAGTGGGGGTTTGAAGAAAGAAATCTCTTGTGATTAACTGTGTAATCGGATGAGATAAAGGTTCACTCTTAAAGATAAACTGGTTGACTCTCTGGAGTTCAATTTCATTGCATGAGGACAGAACTTCCTCCTTTGGAGATGACTGTGTGTCCCTGACATTGGAAGCAACTACCAGAGGAAACATGATCCATAAAAAATATAGAATGAGGGACCTTAGATAATATTAGATTTTTCTAGAAACACTGTGTTTGAAACTTTGGTGCCTATCTTAAGGCTAAGTCCTAGTCATTCAATCAAATTTATTCAAGCAAGAGACCTACTAAGCATCCATCAAGTTTTTCATCATTAGTAAAACTCTATAATGTCAACGTAAAATTTCTTTAAAATTAAAATTCTAGAAAAGGAAAAAATTATAGGGCTGTAACTTTATTCAACTGATAAATAAAATGTTTTGCCATTTCTAAAATTTCATATTTCAACTTAGCGAATAAAGTCCAGTAAGAGATTTTAAAACTAGAAACTGGCAATTAGTCTAGAATAGTCCTGAGAACACGTATGCAAAGATGCCATACTGATAATTCCACCGATTCTTACCACTTTTCACAAGACAGGTAATGTTCCAAAGCAGGAGTTTGGCACTGCTCTTCCTTAGCAAGAATTAAATCACTTTAATGGCAGAGGGTGAGTGTTTTAAATGAAGCTGGCAGAATAAATTATTCCATCAAATCACTCAGTCTTTTTTTTTTTTTCCCATTCTTCTACACTGTGCCCAAAAGAAGGCTATTTGTTTATAGTTTGGTAAAAGTCCTGGACAGCAGAATGGACAGGAGAAGTGTCTTGAATAAATAAGATCAGAGCCATTATTAAAGGAAAACAAGACAAAATTTTCATGAGAAAATATCCAAATAAAACGAATAAACAAAACAAAACATCAGTGTGGTCATACTTAAGGGCTACCCTGTGAGTTCACTTAATAACATGCACTACCCCTTTAATAACCTGCAATATACTTTTAAATGGCTCACAAGTGCTACCTAATACAACAGGGGTCAATAGCTGAAATGATTAGAAGATATAATGAGGAAGAATTCCTAGCAAAGGAAGAGAGTTTACATGCTAACGCGGGCAGGATCACATTTGACACAAGGCCTTTGGGAAAATCCTTCCTGGGATACGCAGGGTGTTCATTTGCTACCATATTACCATCGTTTAATAAAACACGTGCCCTAACAAAACACATCTCAATAAATGAAACATTAACATCATAAGAACCAACCTAAAATACACAGTCATCAAAAGCTATCCCCAACACACACATCTGAAGATGGGTATTATAATCTCTGTTTTGCTTGACTTCATCGTGGTGTCACACTTAGTAATTGTTCATCTCTATAATACAACATCAAAGACATTGGAAGGCTTAGGAAAATCTATCTCCTCTGCCCCACCCCCACCCACCCCTGTGCTTGTTTTCCCTACACTTTCAGCAGGAGAAATTTCATCCTGGAGAGAATGTACTTGCCATTGAACATGTATATGTCATTTATACAAGAGTTATCCATTGGTAGAACAAACTATATTTTTCCTGAAATTCCTAAGTTGGAAATGATTCACCAACATACTCATTTTATTATCTTTCATTGCACTGCAGATATTATAAATAGTTTCCTTTCTTCCTTCTTTCTATTTGGACATTGCTCATTGAGTCAACTTTTCTGGACAAGGAAGGAGGAATAGCTCTCTAAATAGTAACCATCAATGGAAAAATCAGTGCACAGCCAAGCACTGCATGTTACAACATTAGCAAATGTCACTGTAAAGTGGCAACAGAAAGAATAAACCATTCCCCACTTCTTTTCTCTGACCTGCACCCTGTCAACCAGGATGCTTGGATGGAATCTTATTTTCCTCCCCATCGCTATATTAGTAGGACAAAAGGGTTTGTTTAATAATGTAAAGCAAAATGAGACTGGAACTAAATAAGAGCTATACGACTTCCCCTTGTTGGCATAAGGCTGAAAAAGCAAAATTGGTCATTAAGTCATAATTAAGCATTAACATTTAAGCAAAAAATTATCTTACATTGTCACCAAACCGCAGTGTCAGATAAAAGCAACAGGAATTGTTTCAGTCAGCCCTGGTAGCCAGGACACTCTTTGCAGAGGTGTTCCCTCTTTGGGCTTTCCCAATTGGTACCCAGTAATGAAGTTAGGGACCTGATGTGATGATGTAAATATCCCCTTTCTGTGTGTATATTATGTCATCCAAAATAGAATGCAAATGTTTCAACCCAGGATAAGTGGTTGGATAAACTGTCACGAGACTTATTTTTACCATGATCTATAATGCACTTGAAATATGTAAAAGTGCCAAAGTACAAATAAAATCAAATTAAGATCTCTGTGCACAGAGTATATAAGGGTATGCAAGGGAGGGCTGAGACTCGTGGTCTGGTAGAGGAACTACTCCATTCCTTGTATGCCATTGAGTTTCAAAGAACATGCCCGCATTCTCACACCCATAAACGCACTCAATACCCATGTAAATAAAAAAGGAACTTACACAATTTCATCGTTCTGGAATTCGAGCTCTCCACAAGTGTCCTCAAAGTCCTCTCCTCCGCCTCTGGCCGTCCCTTCAATGGTTTTATAGGGAACGATAACATTTCCTCGAGCTCCAGATGTTCTCAATACTTTCACCTCCATGATGCCGATGCTCTCACTCACGTGGGTCACGGGCTCCTCGAAAGTAAAGATGCCTGCGTGGTCATCATCAAAAATAGTCACAGTGGCCGTGGAGGGAGAGCCAAGGCAGGCAAGAGTAGAAACATGGTTGGCTTCCAGTATGCCGTCTTCTGAAGCCTCTGAAGACACCTTGACATTGCTGAGATGCACGAGGAAATTTTCATCCTCCTCAAAGATATCATCGTCGATGATGCCAACTCTGATTTCCTTCTGGGTCTCACCAGGCTTAAAGACCACAGTTCCTTCGGTAAATTCATAATCAGACCCAGCATTGGCCGTGCCATCCTCGGTTCTGAAGTCCACAAACACAGTGTTGGTCAAATCCCCACCTCTGCGGATAATGGTCAGGGCCACCGTACCACAGTTCTCCAGACACTGATATGTCCCTTGTTCAAAGAAGATCTTACTGACAGGGTCGTTGTCAGCCACTTCAGTGTTGACCTCATGCATGCTGACGGCCTTCCTTGCCTGGTCGGCTGCGTGCCTCTTCAAAATGTTGCCAGCCCCGGTCATCAGGCGAGTAGCTTGAATGCGGTAAAATGCGCGACTTTTTTGCTGCTGACTCAGGACTTGGTAGTTAGCTAATTCTATTAATTGCTCTATTTCTTTCTCTGGATGCTTCTGCTTGAGTTCCTTCAGAATCCTAGCCATTTCTCGCCTAGCCTCTTCATCGTCCTGGTCCCTCTCATCGACCTCCAGAACCAGAGCGCCATCTAAGAAATTGTCCACGTGGGAATTGACCACTTTCCCATCCATTTCAATTTCAGTCTTGGAAGATGGCCTGTCTCCTTCATGTTCAATAATCATTCCCCTCTGCTTGCCGGCCCGGTACCTCTTGTAGACATACTTGTAAAACAGAAGCCTCCTATCTGCTACCCAAGCAAACACAACGCAGATGGGAAAGAAGAAGAAAGTCAGTAAACCTTCCCAGACCTCCACGACTCCAGGGGAGATGACAGACAAAATAATGTAAAGCCAGGTATAGGCAAAGATGCTCCAGGCCGCCGTCACAAAGAACACACGCAAATGCTTAATCTTCCTGGTCTCTCCATCGGGGACCACGTAGACACAAAGTGCAATGATGATGAACATGTTGAATGCAGCACTTCCCACGATGGTGCTCGGACCCAGGTCCCCTGCAGTGAAGTTGTGGCCACACACTTCAATTACTGAGAGGAGAATCTCTGGAGCAGAAGATCCCAGGGCCATCAAGGTCAGGTTGGAAACCGTCTCATTCCAGATCCTCACAGTTGTCTTGGTGGTCTCTCCATTGGGCTTCTTTATGGTTATTTCTTTTTCTTGAGACGTGATGACTTCTATAGAGGACATGAACCGGTCGGCAATGATAGAGACTCCAAGAAACATGTAGACCATGGCCACAAAATACACAGTAGCTCGAGCAATTTTGTCCCCAAAGGAAGGGTCTTGGGGCTCCCAAATGGGTAAAATCACCCCTTTCTTACAGTAATAAGAGCCGGTACACTCGCCAGTGTCATTGCCTTCCCCTTCCATTTCTGTCTCAGCACTTATGTGGTCCACGTAGGAAAATAAGACAGCCACGATGGCTAACAGATGAAATCCCAGTGAGAAGGTGGACGAGAGACTCACTCGCAGCATGCTGTACAACGGCAGGCTTCCAGCTGTCCCAGCCTACTGGGAAAAATAAGATGGGGGTTGGGTGGGGGGGGGGGAAATTGCATCATTAGAGCCAGATCCAAGGCACGACTAACTCCCTATTTTTATATAATTTTACCAAGACTTGTTTATACTTGACTATCACACCATGTATGGTAAATCATTATTCCAAGAACCCATCAGTGATTAAGTAAAGTTTATAACTTAATCTCACTGCTTGTGGATTTTCTAAGTGTAGTCCCCATTTGCTGAGCAACGCACACAGCTGACCTGCTGGAAATAAACAGTTCAATTATAGCCTTGCCTTGCTGCGTGCACATTTATGCACGTTAACAGCCAATTAAAAGGAAAAAAAAAAACACAAACTTTTGAAGCATTAAATAATTTTCTCCTTGTTGCTAATGCAGATTTCCCCCCCCCCAAATTTTGGTTAGTATAATTACCTTCCAGAAACTCTCTCATTGCCAAAATCACCTTATTAAGATGGATGCTTTAGTGGTGGTCCTGAGTTTCCTGGACAAGGCAGTTATGGTCAGGAATGTTACCTCCTAAGCCATCTCTCCTTTTATTAATATTATTTGACATTTTTATAATCCTTTGTAAAGTGTGAGTAGAAGCTGCTTTGGAAGATTTTGCTAATTGTATCAACCTAAATAAATCTAAAAAAAAAAAAAAAGACAAAAAAATGGATGCTTTCAAGTTTAGACTTTGAATTCCTACCAACACAGCACCTGGTGATAATCTTAAATTCTGGAGCGCACCTTACACTAAAATTGCATGAAATCACGCCCCAAACTCACTTGGAAACGCAGAGAAATCTTCACACGTGCCTGCAATCAAAACTCAATGGTATTTGTACTTGAGGGAAAAAATTCTGCTGTAATGTAATATTTCCACACATTTAGTACAGTTTTTAAAAGCCTGTTTGATGAGCGCACATTTCCTCCTAATTTTCAGCAAGCCCAGGTCTCCTGATACATGAGCAGCCAGGCATCTGGTTCTTCAAGCACAGCTCTTCACATCTGTGTACAGATCTAGCTGGAGACTGCAGGCTGTCCACAACAGGAAGGGAGATACCCAGGCCCGAGTCTGGCTGCGGGTTAAGATTCTTGCCTGGCAGGCTGTGAAATCAGCATTACCAGCCATAAAGTGTTCCTTCTTGGTGTTGATGTCATACTTTCCATGGTCCTTCTGAAACACATCTTACTTCTATGGAGGGTTCAAGTGACCAAAAAGTACAGGAGCAATAATTCCATCTAAATTAGCTCATGTGGCAGCAGGACAGTGACCACAAAGGAACGTATGAGGAAGGGCTGTGGGCAATGAGGGTTATGGCAACAGAGTCACTGAGCAGCACAGAGCTTGGAAAGCGAAGCAAAGTGGTGGACTGAGCCACCATGGCTCCAAACTCACCCACCAGCCTAGGCAATGCTCAGCTCGGGCCTGACATCCCCTCTCCCTCGGGCGATTGGGGAAATGCTGAAACAGGGGAGGGCCTCTCTAAGTCGGGGTAACTCTGGTCTGGAAAGTCAGTTATGACATCAGATGAAGTGGTGATAACAAGGGGTCTGGAGTCAGAACACAGCCTTGTGACCCAATAAAAAGTTAAAAGTGGAGCTGGATTAGAGTCTTTCACAGTCTCAGGCTGTCTGAGAGTCTCCCCCATGTTCACCTACATTCTCTGGGAACTGCACCAGGGCTCAGGGCCGCCCCCTCTACCCCGCCCCAGCCCAGCGCATTCTGGCAGACCTTCAGAGAAACGCCACCACCTAAAGCCCTTCCCAGCTCATCACTGTTGGAAGATAAGCTCTGACATTTTTTCCGTGCTAAAGAGGACACAACAGAGGGAGGTGGTGGTAGAGTTCCATTCTGAGCAAAAGGCAGAAAAACAGAAGCACATTTTCAGAACACGCAGAAGTTCGTGGTCACTGTGACTGCTTGTTCAGTCATTATAGGGCTTGGGTGGGTTGTTGGATCTCCTAAAACAAGGTGACATTGACCAGCCCACAAGAGTGGTGCAAGATCTAGTTCTAAGTCCCTTATGCAGCTGTTTCTTCCCCAAACATTTATGCATGCTACCTAATACATATTTCAGAATGACCTTCTAGGCTCTCTTCTAGTCCTGAGAATTTGTTGATAAATTTTTTAAAAAGTCTCTGTTCACAGGCCTTATACTCTAGTAGAAAGAAGCAAACCAATAAACACACATGTCAGATGGGAAAAAGTGCTCTAGTGGAACAGGAGCAACACAAGGAGGCGGGAGTCTCTGCGTGTGTCAGTGTGGGTATGTGTGCGAACATGTGTGTATGTGTGGGGACGGGAGGCTCTGCATGTGTCAGTGTGGGTACGTGTGCGAACGTGTGTGTATGTGTGGGGACGGGAGGCTCTGCGTGTGTCAGTGTGGGTACGTGTGTGAATGTGTGTGTATATGTGTGTCAGTGTGTGCAGACACACGCGGCATACATGATTTATACTGGATGGTTAAGAAAAGCCTTTCTAATAAGTGGACATTTTAGCAAAGTCCTGAAGGAAGCAAGGGACGAAGCCTTGTGGATGGATCTCAGCTAGAATTCCAGGTAAGCACTGCCAAGCCCCTGATGACGGGGATTGTACTTTGCACAGTGCAGGAACGACAGAGAAACCATGTGACAAGTGGGCAATGCGTGAAGGGAACAGGGCTCAGGGATGGGAGCACAGGGGATCGGACCACGAGGGCCACGAGGGCCGCTGGCAGACACTGACTTTGACTGAGAGGGAGATGGGAATCAGAGGGAGGCTCTGATCACAAGGATGACATGAGCTGGTTTCTCTTTAAAAAGGACCTCTCTGCTGGTTCTGTGGAGAAAGACTATAGGGGAAGGGTGGAAACAAAAAGACCAGCTTTGACTATTACTAAAAACTTGTTTTATATATGATCCCAGTGCCTGGCAGGTATGAAAACGATACAGTGGAGCTCTAAAGTCTAAAAAGGAGAAAGGCACCTTTGTAGCGACCCTTTTGAAAGATTTGCAACTTGAAGTGTCTTGGGAGCCTGTAAGGATCCAAAAGCATGAGCAGCTGCTCAGAGGGAGAAAACACTGAGCAGAGACTCTGACCTGTGCCCGTCTCTGAGGCCGATAGGATTCACCACTGCCTTCATATTGCTGCCAAACCTCCTCATGTCATTCTCCACATTTCAGCCAAAATGAACTTCCTAAAGTGCGGGTCTGACTCTCTCGCTCCCCTTAAAACTCTTCATTGTTGCCTATGGCCCTGAAGGCGAACCCAAACCCCTCAATAGGCTGTTCAGATCTTTTAGGACCTAGCCTCTGAGTTCCCGAATAGAGGAAGTCTCCCCATTGCCTGAACAGGAAAATACTTTCTTACCTCCGAGTCTTTGCATATTGTGTTTCTGTGCCCCAGACTATTTTCCTTCTGAGAAACAAGTTTCAAATAGCACAACAGCAAAGGACAGCCAATTGCCCAAGAGAATAACACTAGATTCCATTCTTAAGCACGATCCCTCACACCAGGCTGAACTTCTTTACATGTATCATCACATTTAACACTTCCAGGGACCGGCATTGCTGGGGAACATGGCTCCTGCGGCCATTTCCATTACGGCCAGTGTGAACCACACCCCTGCGGTGAGCAGTGCACAGTGCCCCAACGACAAGCCCCCGCGGCAGGCAGGACTGGCCCATTTTGGGGGTGGGAGAACTGAGGCTCAACCAGTTTAATTGCAGTCGTACCTTGGTACTCGTCGCCTTCGGTTAAAGCCTGGACCCGTCACAGATTGACAAGAAAAAAAAACGTTTCAGCACTCGGTGCTTGCTCGGGACTCACTGCACTTTCTAGAACTTGTATGAGTCACAGTGTCACCCAGCAAGAGAAAATGCTTCATCACCTGTCACTTGAAAAAGTCGTCCAGTCTTCATCAGCTGCGGCACTCATCATGAGTTCCAGTACAAAATTAACAACGAGTATCAAGTCCAGCACTGGACTTGTTAAAAGTCATACAGAGAGTAAGCTCCTGAACTGGGATTCAACCCCGCTCTGTCTCTGAGACTGATGTAATTAACTGCTCCATTATATCATTCCTGATAGTGTGTGAAGTAATCTTTGAGAACTATTAAACTTGGGCTTGGACTAGCCCATTGGAAAACCTCTTGGCTTTCATGCAGGTGTAGGAGGGCGTAGGTGGCAAAAGCCCCATGGAAGGATTCCAACAGCCTGGCTTTTATCTCATGGCTCAGAGATTCAAACAGACAAGCATCAATAGCTGTGACGTAACGTGTGGGCTGGCACGTTCCTTGGGACAGCTGTCCTTCACTTTCCAGCCTTTTAGCAATTACCTGGCAACTTCTTCCTGCATGCACTCTTGGGGCAATCTCCTAGGGCAGCCAAGAAAAAGCCCTGCCGCAGCTCACATCTCATAATGTATTCTTAGCCAACGGGTAGCAGATGTGCAAGGGTGGATGAAGCAATAAAAATCCATCACCATCATCAGAGAAAAACAACGGGGGCTTCTGAGGTTAACTCAAAAACATTACAATTATACTCAAAAATGGGGAGTATTATAATTTGTGAAATCAGTGGACACAAATGACTGATACAGCTTATTGGCCATGAAGCAACTAGAAAGAACGTTCTGGACTTCAGCTTCTTTCTTTATTAAATTAACACCAAATCCAAACTCTTGTGATGAAGTGGAAGAGCTATTATTTAAATGAGAGCTCCTTCCTCGTTCTTTTGTCTCCCATCTTTTAGGGTCTTTCCATCAGAGTCAAGCAGGTCTACTTGACACTCCCACTTTCCCCTCACACACTTCCATGGAAAATATGCAGGAAACAGGCTGTCCATATGTTGGTCTGCTGCCTGGCTTTCCTATATTTTGTTCTAACTGAATCCACTGAACTCTATAATGAGGGGTGGGCTGGTTTTCACAGTAGTTTCTGATCAATTATTACATCCATGGACAGTGCTTGCTTAGGAATATCCATCACATCATCTAAGTAAGTCTTCAGCACGGTATCAGGAACACCCAAAATGTCTTCTGCTCACCACTTACTTTAAAACAAATCAAACAACGCCACCACCTACAAGTTACAGAAATGGCACTGGCATAGGATGGTGAAAAGATACCCCACTGAGCAAGCCCACTGACCTATGTTGAAGGGAGAGGCCACAGGATGGAAACACGTATCTGTCTGAATCAAATTTCCTATGAAATGCCCGAGGAAGAGAATCCCGCAGCACAGGTCTGAGGATTAGTGAGGCCGCAGAGCAGAGGGTGACAAGCAATAGCCGTTTTGATTACTAAGGAGAACCTGACTCAGAGAGAAGGAATACCTCCAGCACTCCCACCAGGCCAGTGCAGGAGGCCGCCTAATCTCATTCTGTTGATTGGCAGCTGGGGTTATTCCAAGGAACTCCTTGTCTCTCCTTCATCAGGACCTGGGATTCCCTTCTACGTAATTCTTGCTGACTGAAAGCCTCAAAGCTACGCAATTAATCTGTGCTAAGGCCACATTAAAGGAACCACAAATTCTACCGCGACCGAGGCAAGTACTTCCAAATGCTTCTCGGCAACGACATGATGCCAAAGCATGACTTTCCCTATCTGATCATTCATCTGGCTGCAAATTACACTCCTGGCCCCCATCCTCAGGCACTCGGGCTTGAGCACACTCAGGAAGGAGCTAGGTTTCCACGGCAGCTCTCTGCTATTACCTTTTTTATTTTTTTTCAATGGGACAGTTTCCTCTTAGCTGCCTGATAAATTGGAACAGGTCCTCGCGGGGACAGGCAGTGAGAGGTCAAGTAAGGAACTCAAGCCCCTCTGCCTGAACTTACAAGACTAGAGTCAGGACCCTGTCCTATGTCAGAAAACACCCACCTCATTCACCAAAGGGAGTAACTGGGGTTACCGTCAGTAACAAAGGGAGTTACTATCATGCAACACGGCCAAGAAAGGAAACATGGATTTAGGATTCAGGGTGATGAAGAAGTTCCTGAAAAGTATGAGAGGCACACACCCCTGGGCCTTGTCCCCTACTTTGTTTTTCTATAGAGAACTCATTATTTTTTATACGCTGTATAATTTACTTAATGGTTCTGTTTATTGTCTCTCTCTCTGATAGGGTAGGGATTTGGGTCTCTTTGGTTCACTTATACATCCAGGTCCTAGAGCAAAATCTGGAAAATAGAAGATGAGATGCACCGGACCTGCTTACTGAATGAATACAATCACTCAAACAGGGTCATGTGCTGATTCACTGAATCTCTGATAGCAAATCAGAATCTGTGATCTGGGCCTGGGCATTCACATTTCAAAACATTCCTTCAAATGGGCAGGGGCCAGTAGCATCCTATAAAGCCAATGTCAGTGGTAGGTGTAGAAGAGGAAATGTGATTCAGCTCCTGGGCCCAGGACCTCAGGCTGGGAGAGCCGGTCTCCAGCACACAGAGGGGCAGGGCCTGGACCTTCCCCAGCACCTGGGGGTGGGTCCTCCTCCAGCTCTCACTTGCTGATTTTTTTTCTGGAATGCCAAGGCCATCTGCTCTGTTCAGAGGGTCTTCATATTTTGGACATTCTCAACAAAGCATATCTTTTTGTCCTTTCTGTACAATAAAAAGACATCCGGTCAAACACCAACCCCAAATCAGCTCCATTAAAAGACCCCATAAAAAGGAAAGCGTATCCACAATTTAAATTTAAATATATTAACTCTGCATACTGACTTGGAAATAGGAGCAGGAGAAAGAAAGCAGAGAATAAAAAGTCTTCTAATAGTAAATAAATGGAGAGGAATTCAGAGGGAATTCAGAGAGCTCCATGTAAAGCCAGCCAGGATTGTCCTCTGATTCATTATGCCAGCGCCAAAGGCATTGTGAGGTCCCCAGATGGGGTATTGAAGACAATAAGGACCCAAACCATTGAGCTCTGGTTTTGTCCCAGATGCCACACTGATGGCTGTGCATCCGCTACCCCTGACCTTTCTGACAGTACTGCAAGGAGGTATTTCATTCCCATTTTGTGAGAGAGAAAAATAAACCTTTCTTAAAAGTAAACTAGCTGAAGTCATGGAAACATAAGTGGCCGGCACTTTGGATTATATCTTAATGTTCTGCAAAATGCCAGCACCTTTCTGTTTGTTCGTGTGTGTGTTCTCACTATGTACGTCCAACTACTGTTCTGCAGGAGCAAAGAGCCCCTTACTTAGGTATTTAGTGCGGAATAACCTTCCTCCCCCCTGAAGAAATGTGTGCCACTTGCAGCGTCTGGTCAGAGCCCTTCACAGTCCCCTCCCTGTCTCCTTCCTCTCCAGCCCCCAGGTGAGGGTTTTGTAAGCACTCCTATTCATCCCATAGCAAGGGGAAGATGACCTGTTTAGACTCTCAGGGGTGTCCAACCTTTTGGTGTCTCTGGGCCACACTGGAAGAAGAAGAGTTGTCTTGGGCCACACATTAAATACACAAACACTAATGAAAACTATGAGAAAAAAGAGGTTTTAAGTAAATTTACAATTTTGTGTTGAGCCACATTCGTAGCCATCCTTGGCGGCATGCAGCCTGCGGGGCGTGGGTTGGACACCCCTGAGAGAGGACCACCAGCTAAAATCCGAGGTCTGCAATCACTCCAAAGTCATTCAGTAATCTCAAGGTTTTTCCACTTGGTCAGGGGAAAAGAAATGAAAGAACTCCCAGCAGTGAGCAAGCAAAACTAAAATAAAAGGGCGATGAATGGAGCTGGAGAGAATATCACGTTTGAGCATAACAAATCGGTACTTTGCTCGAATAAGAATAAATCAGTGTTTCTTGAAGAATTTCAATGCAGCTCACAAATGTACTAGGGTCAAGATATTTTAAAAAATGTTTCAAACTGGTAAGTTATCCAAAGAAATGGGAAAACAACACATTGGCGGTTTTGTCTGCCAAGCATCTCTTAGACTCTGGTGTGCGCCAAGATACTGTGTTGCAAAGATGAGTAAGATAATATCCCAGTGAAGCTCACATTACAAGCCTCAGGAAGTGAGTCCTCTTTATGGAAGACAGATCTCTTCTATTCCTAGAGAATCACGGGGGAGGGGAGACTTTCCAGGC
Organism: Macrotus californicus; assembly: GCA_007922815.1. Classification (NCBI taxonomy): domain Eukaryota; kingdom Metazoa; phylum Chordata; class Mammalia; order Chiroptera; family Phyllostomidae; genus Macrotus; species Macrotus californicus. The sequence continues at coordinate 12,926 of VMDR010009178.1, forward strand.
ATTCAGATAGTGCAGCCATAGGTGTACCTGGATGCACTGAGAGTGGACCACGTGGTTCCCAGGTTAGTGTACCTGGGGTCTTGGGTTAATACAACCAGAGTCCTAGCAACTTCAGGCCGTTCAGCAACAGAGGGATTCCAAGTGTACAGAGCTCTCTTATGTACTCCTTGAAGCTTTCAGGGGCCTTGTGATGGACAATGACAACCATTTCAGATAATAATTTGTTCACCATTCACCCTGAAGAGAAAGAGCAGCCTATTTTGATGTTTGACCTTATAAACTGAAAAATCATGAGGTCATATACATGCATTTATATCTGAGTTGCCAAAAAAGGTTTTCTACCTACAGATATTTTCACACTAGTTTGATAACATTTCAACTTAATTTTTTTTTTTTTTAGTGAAGTGTAGCTCTTTCTATCTTTCTTGTTCTAGAGAGAGAACCATTCATTTATTCATCCAGCATTTGTTGAGAGGCCTCTATGTGCAAAGCACCAGACCAAACACTGTGGGGATTACAAAGATGGTTAACACGTGGTCCCTGCATGAATCTACAATCTTCAGGTGACAGTTACTGAAATGACCATGAATACTAGAAAGAAAATGGAAAATTCCATAACAGGGGGGATTGAAGGGTGTTAAGAGCTGGAGAGAGTGAGAAGACATTCCTGAAGGAAGAAATGACGGGAATAAAGGCAGAAAGCAATGCTTCTTCAACTTTGGTTCGTGCACGCATCCCCTGGGAGGCTCATTAAAATGCAAATAGCTGGGCCAGGCCATCAAAGATACAGGAAAAAGGAACTCCAAAATTTGAATTTGAACACATTCCCCTGGGATGATTCTGATATAGGCAGTCTTGGCACCACCCCCTGAGAGAAACTGGCATGAAGGGTTAAAAGGGCAGAAGAGGGTAGTAGTGCCCCAAAGGGCAGAAGAGCATGCTCAACAAGCACAGACTGGAGAGCAAAAGAACTTAACTATATCTTGACTGGAGGTGGTGACTAAAAAAATAGAAGACAGTGGTCGCTGTCATATCAGGAAGATGTTGATGTGAAATAGAATATCAGATAACTTTTTCCTCCCAGAAATCGGGACTCCAGGCAGCATCAAAACACAAAGTCCTGCCCTGGCTGGTGTAGCTCAGTGGATTGAGCGCGGGCTGTGAACGAGAGGGTCGCCAGTTTGATTCCCAGTCAGGGCACATGCCTGGATTGCGGGCCAGGTCCCCAGTGGGGGCCAAGTGAGAGGCAACCACACATTGATGTTTCTCTCCCTCTCTCCCTCCCTTCCCCTCTCTCTAAAAATAAATAAATAAAATCTTAAAAAAAACAAACACAAAGTCCATTGGTGAGTGGGAGTGGGAGGCAGAGGAGAGGAGAGCAGAGAAGAATGAACCTTCAACACGAGATCACAGAGGGCTGGGAGTAACTTACTCCAACTCCATAATTTTGCCAAGGGTTAGTTCTGCCTTCTGTAAGTGGAAACAGGTAAGGATTGCTAGGACACCTCATTGACATGGGACAAAGACCCAGCGTAAATGGAGTTTGCAGAGACCTTGTGTCTAAGTTCCATCCACAAGCCCTAGTGAGAGGTCAAAAACAGGCAGAAACAAAAACCCCAGACTAGAAGCCTTGGGGCTGAGGACAGCTGTGCTCTTTAAGTTACAGGCTTTTTATGGGGTGCCACCTACTCCCCCTGTTCATGTCAACTCAAGGGTACATCTTTGCAGTCACTCTTTCTGCTTTCTAGTCTGGCCCTTGAGAATGGGGGTGTTTGATACAAAACTGAATTTCAAGCTATGTGACAGGAGCCTTGAGAACAGCGGCTCCCCAACATTTTTGGCACCAGGGACTGTTTTTTTGGCAGGGGTGGGTAGCGGGGGGCGGGGCGGGGGGAAGCAGGGCAGGACAGAAGGCAGAGCTCAGGCAAGCAGCCCTCCCTCGAGGCCTGGTTCCTAACAGGCACAGACCAGTACCGATCTGTGGCCCGGGGACTGGGGACCCTTGCTTTAGAATCCCTTTTTAAAGAAATCTTTAATAAGGAAAATTCTAGTTATATGTTTATGTGAGCAAAGGCTGGTGAATTGCATCAGCTTTTTTCCTGAGTCATTAGATTGCATCTTCAAGTAGATTGCTTTTCAGGAGACGGAACCCTGTCAACTCAAGGTTTGTAAATCTTTTAAATTTTCCTGCACAGTCTCAAATCACAGTCCTTGAAAGAATAAGATGCTCTTGAGGACAGAAAAAGTAAGAAGTAAAAAGAAATATATGAAAAGAAACTCAAGCTGAGAGATTCTCATATAACGGTGACCCTTCATCGATATTCCATGTTACAATTTTCATGAAGTTCCTGGCATATACTCAGTGACAGAGCTCTAAAACCTAAAAACAAATGTATATGCACATAGAACAAATTTATCACTGTTGTTGGTATTGTTATTAATTTATTTTCAGAGAGAGGGGACAGGAGGGAGCAAGAAAGGGAGAAGAACATTGACTCAACAGAGAAACATCAATCGGCTACCTCTCGTATGCAGCCAGACCAGGGAGCAAACCCGCAACCCAGGCACGTGCCCTGACCAGGAACTGAACCAGCGACCTTTGGCTTGTGTAGGACCACACCCAACCAACTGAGCCACACAGGTCAAGGTTAGAACGAATTAATTTTTAAAATAGAAGCAGCTTAGAAAGGAAGTAGCCACATTTTATTATTTAGAGGAATAAATTGAGTGGCTTATAGGAAAATACAAAATGTTTACACAAATCTCTGAGCATAGTTTATGAAACATGTAGTTTCTCTAAAAAATGAGACACCTGGTGCACACACCCTTTAAGCCAACCCTATACACTTGTAGTTGAAGAATTGTTTAAAAATCGGCTTACGCCTTATGAGTTTAATGTTAGTAACTATGCCAAGGCTGTTATGTTACTGTCTTCTTGTGGTCAGTAAGGATCCATAGGACAGGACCAATTAAAAAATGTACAGAAAAAAGTTAATGGAGAAAGAAATGCTAATCATTTAATTAACAAGTGAAGACTAATGTTTGCCTATTGAGCCTCTGCTTAAGCAAGGACTGTTTTCATCAGTATCAATGACTAACAAGAGAACATTCATTCATTCATTCATTCGACAAATGTCTACTATGTGTCTTGCAATGTGCAAAGCATTGGGACTAGATCCATCAACTAAGCAGACACAATCTCTCTCCTCTTGGAACTTATTGTCCAGCTGGAAAGATAGATAATAAAGATTAACTCAACTGTTACAAAAAAGAAATAATTATTGACTCTGATAAATACAATGAAGGAAAAATATCATCCTACAAGAGTAAGTAATGGAAGACCTGACCTACTAGGGTATTAGGAAAGGCTTTGCTGAAGAAATAACACGTGAGCTGAAGTTTAAGATGCTCAGCAGGAAGCCAGGCAAAAGGGTCTGGGAGTGCAAGGCCTTAGGCTGACAGTTTTGCAAAGACTGTTCTCTGAAATGGGATTCCTCACAGACCTGCCTTGTTCGATACCCTGAGGCATGAGATCATGTTTTTAGAAAATACTGAAAGCACCCACTGTCATTTGCATGAGACGTTTCCCCTCTGAGGTCACAGCCATGCCACTGTCACACTCTGCCATACTGCTGGGGGCAATGTGGTGGCTGAAAGGGTCACAGGCCTGGGGGCCAAAAGAAATAAGTGCTCAACTCGGCTTCCCCTTCCTAGTCACGTGGCCATGGACAAGTCGCTTTTCCTTTTTTCAGCCTGATTTATAAAACTGGGAAATTGTGCCAACAACCCTGAACTATGACATTCTAATCCCTCACTTTGGCATTCAAGGTCATTATCCATAACACAACACCTGCCTACCTTCCCAGGTCAACCGAGCTACCAAATAAAAAGTACCCAAATCTGCACCCTACTTGTCTCTCTTGTGCTTTTCTCCCTGTCCTTCATGATCCATCTCAAAGGTCCAATTTCCCTTCACTAAATTTCTTTTATTGTTAACAAGGTTGCTAAGTCACCCGACATTGTCCATTTCCCCCGTGTCTGACATGAAAACTCAGGCCATGGTAACCTAAAATATTCTCCCAAAGTCACACATCTCAGAAACGACAGTGCCAGGCTCTAAAACCAGGTCTCTGAGTTTCTAGGGCACCTCTCTTCACACGACATCAATCCACCTGTTGCGGTTCCCCAAGCCCACCGACTCTGCCTTGGCATCTCTCACCGTCCACCTACGTGTTGGTCATTGGCAAACTATGGCCAACGGGTCAGGTCTGTCAAAGGTAGCCTGCCACCTGTCTTGGTAAGGTCCGTGAAATTAAGTAAACATCTTTAAATATTTGAAAAAAATGAATAAACAATATTTAATGACATGTGGAAATTATATGGTGCTTACACTTTAGTTTCCACAAACACTGTTTGATGGAGCACAGCAGGCCATTTGTTTAAGTGCTGCCTCTGGCTGCTTTCTCACGGCAACACTGGTGAATAACTGTGCCAGACCCTGTGGTCCACCAAGCCAAAAATACCATGTGGCGGTTTAAAAGACAGTTTTGTGACCTTTGGTGTACGTCATTGTGTATGTGCTTGTCTTCCTTTACCTGTCCATGGCAACCCCCACAATTAGCATGTTCATGTAAAGGCACACAGCAGGGACAGGGGCTCTCTCTATGCATCTCCCATGTAATAAGAAACCAGCATTGCCCTGGCCAGCTGGTGTGTCTCCATTGGTTGCAGCATCGTTCCTAAAAACAAAAGGTTGCAAATTTGATCCCTGGTCAGGGTCCATACCTAGGCTGCAGATTCAATCCCCGGTTGGGGCACACACAGAAGGCAACCAAGCAATGTTTCTCTCTCACATACATGTTTATCTCTCTCTCCCTTCCTCTCTCTCTAAAAGTACTGAAAGAACGTCCTCAGGTAAGGAGGAAGAAAGGAAGGAAGGAAGGAAGAAAGAATACTTATTGAGCACTCATGTGCAGAAACTGTTCCAAATGTTTCACGAGTTGTCACGTATTACTCCTTACAAAAACCTCCTAATGCCCTTTACTGCTATTATTTCCACTTACTAAATGAAGAAAGTGAGGTGCAGGCGTTAAATATACCATTTGCTGAATTCAAACAAATATAACACCTATCATGATATGGCTGCGGACCTCAGAGAATGTTAGTCTGAGTACCCCAGGGTCCTTCATTTTGTGAGTCAGTGTCCTCAACCTAGAAGTAAAAGTCACAGTTCTCTTTCCCCTCTGGAATCGTTGTCACTCATCCAGAGACTCCTGAGACCAGAAAATATAGGCACATTTCTGGAGCCATCTACATTATCTGAGACAAAAGGGAGATGTGACTTTGGTGAAATGACTTCAGAGTCATCGATCTAGTTCAACCATCTCCAATTTCACTTTATAAAGTAATTTGATTTCATATATCCTTCATATGGTTATATGCTTATTTGTTAAAAAAAAATGATCTTGGATGTCTTTTCCAGAGCAGCTAGCTGTGGTTCTAAGCAGAAGAGGACTGATAAGGAGAAGCTCTTACAACAGGCCACTGATAGCTAGTTGAATGTCCAGCAGAAGAAAGACAGTGAGGGTCCAGGGCAAAAAGGAACTACCCACTTTGCCCAGCACCAACTCACAAACTTCAGCTGTAAGGGGCTCACATCCCCCAGGATTTGAAAGGCAGATGATAGACTGTCTCGGAAGAGTGACTTGGAGACATCTGCTACATGGTGAGCACTTGTCCAGGCGCTCTCCTGCAGCCCTGGCTGTTGCTACTCACGCTGGGCCTCTACCACAGTCTCTGGAAGAAGTTTAGGTTTGCACACAGAGTAAGCAGTCCAAGTCTCCAAACCTGCCGTTGGGGCTGGATGCTGTCCATGGAGCAGGGCAGACAAAGAGAGCTCTAGGTCCTGTACTGTAAGGGAAAGCAGAAGTGGGGAGCTGGAGAAGCTCAAGAAGCTCAAGGGAGGAAACTCCAGAGCCATTCGGTACGAAATAAAAAAAAAAAACACATCTGTAATAACACAGAAAACACAACCATCAAATTTAGGAGAGAATCAGGCTGGCAGGTGGCACTTGCCCAACCTCCCAGACTCTCTCCTTTGAGGCTGTGCTAGAAATTCATCACAAATTGTGGCTTCACGTGCAAAATGCATTTGTGCAATGGCGTATGCTGTCATTTGTTCCAGATCCACAGTCCCCATGGCATGGTCCTCACTGTGACAGACAGCTGATTTGAAAAGTCTGGAAATGGCGCTAACATTGCCCCAGGGTTGTCCTTGTCATAGATTAGCTGGGGCTGTTTATTTAAAAATAGCTAGAGTTTATTTATTATTAAAGTCCTTTTCACTCTGCGAGAACAAACTAAAATGCCTTCTCTTCCATGAAGCCTTTTCCAAAGTTCTCTTCTTCCTTTCCACTCTACAGCACTCGGCTCAGTGGGTGCAGCGATCTATCCCACTTGGACAGGCACTTAGTTGTTCTAGACCAGGGTGCCAGACTCATTTTCACTGGGGGCCACATCAGCCTCGTGGCTGCCTTCAAAGGGCTGAAATAATTTTGAGACTGTATAAACGTAACTACTCCTTAACTGTGAAGGAGTTGAAATTACATTGGGCCCTTTGAAGGCCACCACAAAGCTGATGTGGCCCCCAGTGAAAATGAGTTTGACACCCCTGCTCTAGACCATGACGTCCCTAAGAACAGAGAAAGTGGCACAAACAATGTGGCTGTTGAACAGCCTCAAAAAATGGAACCATCACCTATTAAGTCCCGAACAAGTTATTTAGCTGAGCCAACATCTTCACCTTTACATCGGGAAAAGAATGCTTCCCTTGCAGGCGCTGCTGAGCATTAAATGAGAAAATGTGTACTGAGTACTTACACCGGTTCCTGGAACAAAATGGGTGCTCAACATATGTCAAATGACTCCCCTTCATCCTCCGCATCCTCTGGAAAGCCCAGTGCAGTGCCTTGTCTACACTGCGTGCTCAATAAATATCACAGCTGGGTTGAAATAAATTGCTGAATCACCCTCTTGTCTGTTTGACTTCATCTCCTATTAGATTCAACCAGGCAATTATTAATTATGCTGACTTCACATACAATGACATCTAGAAAGTGATTACGTTTTCTGTCCTTTCTAAAAAAATGAAGATGGATTCAATTACATGTATTTTTCTATGTCTATGACTTATGCAAGAAACCCTTAGTCTGCATTAGTATCAAACTAGCTTTCTAGGTTACTGGTGTGAATATTGCAAAATGATACAGTTAGAAGATGTTAAGGACATCATATCACACCAAGGAAAATATTTTGCCCATTTCTCAGAAGACTTTAAAAAAGGCTAAAATTTCCAAGAAGGGATGAAATTTTTGTTCCCTTTGCTGCCTCAGAAGTAAAATTTCAGTGTTGGAGTTCCTCTCGGCAGCCCTGTTCCCAGGCACTCCGGCCCTCACACTTACCCAGCAAAACGGCCCTCAGAGGGCACTAACCAGGCGACAACCTAGTTTCAAAATTCTCCCACTTCCTCTGCATCATCCTGTGTTCTGGGCCCTCAGGACTTTCCTATCTGCCAGCTGATCTGATAAACCAGTCCAAGTTCAAAAAATAAAAAGGGTATGATGCTAATGGTTTGTGAGAGTAAATGGTACCTCCTTCTTGAGTAATATCATTGCATTTTATTAGGGTTCTGCTGGGTAGACCTACTTATTCAAAGGAATATGTCTGATAGAATTTCAAATCCTATGTTGGCCGATGGATAAAAGCTTTGCACCCAGGAGTATTCTGCCCTCCCCAAGTCACTTTAGGCCTGCTGCCAGTAATGTACCTGCCCTTGACCACACACACATTTCTTTCACTTCAGGACTGTTCTCCTTTTTCTCCTGAAACGGGCTAGAAAGTTTCAGGTAAAGAGAAAATGTGATTCTCTTGAACCTTTGTCTCTCTTATTACTTACTACACTCTCTTGGCTGGGCAGGCAGATCAAAGGACACTCGCAAACGTAGATATAAAACACTTAGGGTTCTATATAGTGCCTACCAAGAACATCTGAGGCAGTAAGCACTGTGAGAGGCCGGCTCTCGAGTTAAGTCAACCCACTGGGAAAAGGCACCCAACCCCCTCACTGATATTCTGTACTGCTCTTCATGAAAGCATGCCAAGAAGAGTAATTTACCCTAGGAGTCCCCTGTTCAGAAAATTGGCCATTTGATTTACAAACCCTAGTGAGAACCTAATAGGTGATTAGTTTGAGTCTTCAAAATATGGATTATGTAAAATATATTTTGTGATGTGTGTGTGCTCCAGTGAGAGGCTGGGGGGAGGGAGGCAGGAAGGGAGAGAGATGAAGACACACACACACACACACACACAGAGGTATCTTTTGGAAGAGAAAGAAAAAAAAAAGACTGGAAACAATCCCCTTGCACTTGATGAAGCCCCACCAGAGTAGCCCTGAGTCCAAATCAAAATTCCAGAGGCACACTTGGAAAGGTCACACTCCCAGAATCTAGTCCATCCCAATGGGTGAGAAATGACATTTACTTCCACTAAATCTCAGGTGTGTCTCCAGGTCACAGATACCCTTTTGTTTGGACAGAACATTGGAAACAGCTGGGTCAGCAACCCCCTGGCTTGGTGTGCCACAATTACTAACTTGAGAATTAGAACCCAAGCGAGAGGCAGCTAAGGGAGTTCTAAGTGATTCTAGATGGAATTCTGGAACCTTGGGAAAGTCAGGGAGAGTATTTGCCACAAGGGGGAGCAGGAGAATTTGGTCAGATGGGAGACAATTTGGTAGAGGTTCTGATGAGGGGTCTAACTATGAGGTCTGGATGATTTGAGATGTTTTGACAAGAGACAATTATCCCTTAGAAGACTGCCCCCCCACACACCCTCCAAAAAAGGATGATAGATCAGGAAGAAAAATCATCACACGTTGATTCCTAAGTTCTTAACAAACGTAAAGCAACAAATTAATTTTCAGTTAAAAGCAACATACATACACTCTGCAAAGATATAAACCATGAAAGATAAGTGCTCTACCATCCTGTTTTAATTGTGTATTTCCTTTTCCAGATTTAATGTCTGTTTTGATCTCATCTATTTCCATGCTGATGGGACAGATTGCTTGTTTATTACCTCCATGCTATTCTCCCTCCACCTGAAGGCATCATGGAGAAAGGGCACCGCTCGCTGAATTGCAAAATGAACATCAGATGTTGAAGTCCTAAAATGTACTTACTTTGGGAGAAATACCTCCATGAGCTAAATGAATGCTTTAACTTGCTTCAAAGCGGCAGTGCTCCTTCATCGGATCTGCAGAGCTTTCCTCATCATTTATTTTGTCAAAGAGATACATTAAGTGCTTAGAGGGAAGGAACCATGTGTTCACTTCGCAAGATAAATAAAAGTCTATTTTTGCCTGATAAAAAACATGTTAAATATAGCTTGCTAACAAAATGCTGAAACCCTCTTGGAATTTTATTTTTCTCAAAACATAGTAAGCTTAACAGAGCAATTAATGTAATTCTTGCAAATAGTCCTGTAGATGTTACTGACTATATTTCCCCTCCCTTTTGTAATTTTATTTGGAGTTAAAGTACTGCCACTGCTATGTATTTTATTCCCCTTCATAGTCCACAAAAAGGTTATCTAGTTCTCAATCTTAATCCAAAAAGAGACAGTGGAAACCATTAAGTAGGAATAAAAAAAAGTAAACAGAAAGACAGACAGGTAGGTAGGTAGGTATGGAAGTAGACAAATTGACAGATAATAAGGCACAGCCTGCATATTCTTTTAATTCATTACTCTACTCCCCCAGCTCTGTTAAGCTTGCAAAACAGAGTAAATGAAGTCTGATTGTTATGGCCACTTACATCCTTTGCAACATCTGCACAGCTCAACAATGAACAACAGTTTACCTCTGTCTGGTTTCCCCCTACTTAGGAATTAATCATTCCACATTTAATAAAAGACAACAGCCATTTTAGGGGGAAAAGCAGGGATCCTTTTATTGTGGCTGGGAGAAATCTTAGCTAAAGAGGCCTTAGATCCAAATGGAATTCTTCAAGCAGGCAGAATTTATAAAATGAAAAGCATTTAAGAAAATACATCTTGCTTCTTAAGGAAATAAGTGGGTCTTCCCCACACCTTTTCACTCACAAGGCCCCCAAAATGGAGCTAGCTCTCCCTTCCTTCCTCCTTTCATACCCGCCTAACCTCCCAATTAAGCAAGTTTAGCAAAACTAGAGCTAAATCCAAGTAACACAGGATTTGAAAGAGGAACCTAATGACAATCATTCCTCTCTTGGCTTTGTTTTCTTTTCTGAAATGAATGAAACCTCTAGCTACCTCTTCCTCCCTCCTTTGCTGACTTGCTGCCGGAATAGCTTTGGGAGAAAAAGAGACAGCATGTGAGACAGAGAGAGAGAGAGAGAGAGAGAGTGTTGGGAGCATGGGTGGGACATACACTTCGTCAATCCCCTCCTGGTTGCTCCCAGTCTCCCTTAGGAAATCTTCTCACAGAAGCTGGAGTGTGTGTGTTCCATTGCTCATATTTGGAGATACTCAAGCTCTGCCTTTCACCAGATCTGATCAGAATCTCCACCTACTCTGCCAGCTCCTCCATGATGGAGATGCCTGTACTGTCTTTACCATATCTGTCATTTTTTAAAAAGCTTCTTCCACTACACCTCCTACTGATATCCTTTCTTCTCTTTTTAGTCTTGACACCTCCAGCAGGACAAAGTTTGTATTGTTATATTCACAACCACTAGTGGCTGACTAGCAGGAGTGAGACAGAGCGCGCCAGCAAGGGAGTCAGGCTAAGGGGGGGTGGGAGGTGGTTAAAACAGATTCCTAGTGCAAAGCATGACTTTCCAATGACTGCGGACACCATGCACATCGCTCTCTGCAAAAAAAAAATCTTTGTTAAATTTGATCACTCTGCTGTCAGTCCGACCACTGCCACTTTGGAGAGGGAAATACGAATCACCAGCCCAAGCCATGCATCAGTCAACAGAATCCATGGAGGGAGGGTATTTGAAAAAGCAAGGATACACACAGAAGCATCGCCTGGGCGGATTTGGTTTCTTTAGCCGACTGTCCACCCATAAGACCTCCCTCTTCTTCATTAAGGTGGAGCCAAGAAGGGTATCCTCACATCTCAGAACACAGACCATTTCCCTAAAGCTCCAAAGGCAGATAATGCAGCTGCAAAGTTCCCTTCCAATCTCTTGAGGGAAAAAGTCTGTGCGTGCAGAATCCCCAAAGCACACTCCGGCACAGCGCCCAGAAAAGGGGACCCTTCAGCCCACTCCCCGCTGCATTTTCCCCGCCTGGCCCTGGCCCGGGCCACACCTCCCTTTGCTCCGCAGTCCGTGGCGAAGGAGCACCCAGCGCTGGACGGAAAAGAGGGGACTCGCAAGTGTGCCCTTGAGGAAGACCCCAGGGATTACCGGGAGGAGGGATGACCGCGGAGCCCAGATGGTGGGGACGCCGGAGTCCCAGCCGCGCTGCATTCCGGGTGGGCTTAGATCTTCGCGCCCTCAGTGCTCAGAGGCCAGTGCCGCGCAGGGTGCAGCATCTCCTGGGCAGCCCTTTCTTCCCCCGGCAGCCGGCACTGGCAGGGAGGCACACTCACGCCCAGACGCACGAGCCCGAGCAATCTCTCCCCTCGAGAAGCCCGGACACCCCAGAAAATGTGTAGGAACACACACGCAATTTAGGAGCCGGTCCTTTGTCAAAGCGGAGGGAAGTGTAGCCTTAGGAACAACAAACGGAAAATAGCTGGCGGTACCGGACCAAATCCCTCCTGCTTGCCCATCATAAGATCCTACCTGGTTTGGGGGAGTGTGGATGGATCTTTCCCCCGTTCTTCCACGCTAGTAGGAAATACGGCGCACTCCCTCCTTTTAAATTGCTCCCGATTAGGAAGAGGTCGCTCCCATCTTCAGGGGGAAGCACAAAGCAGGCGACAGCGGGCAGGCTCCCGTGCAGGGCAGGCTCTCGTGCAGAGCCGGCGCGAGCAGGAGCGGCGGCGGCGGGCAGCCGGTGCGCGCGGGCGGGAGGCAGGCGCGGAGGCCCGGAGGCTGGGAGGGCCGGGGCCCGGGCGGCGCGCGCGCTCTCCCTCCCCCCGCGCACACTCGCCCGCCCGCCCGCTGCCCGCCCGCCGCCCGGGGCCTCGCACTGGCTCACACGCGCGCTCGGCCCCGCCGCTGCCGCGGCCCGCCGAGGCCCCGCGCCCCAGCCGTGTGCGCGCCCCCAACGCTGGCGCCTTTGGGCACCGCCTGGGAGTAGAGACGGCGCGTTTTGGGAGCACCAAGCGGGTGGGGAGCCCTCCCAGACTCCCAGCCTCTGCCGTTGAGATTTTTCCTATTTCCTCCCGGCTCTCCGCCCCGCAGTGCGCTGTGGTCGCGCGCTAGCGCTCTCTCCCGCACCCAACCCATCGGTTACACGCACACACCCGCGCTGCAACTTTTCTTTTCAACCTTCCTCGCCTCCCCCACAGACAGAACCCCCTACCCCAACTCGCCTACCCGTTTCTCACCTCTGAAATGGTTAATCTTTCTTCCTTCACTTTCTATCCCTCCGCCAAAGGGATCTGGGGATATTTCAATGATTTTCTCTTACATTCTCACTCCGTGTTTTTCCTGCACATCAGACATGCACAGCAACACGCTGGCTAGTAGCTGCTGACGCAAGCAGATAAGGCTGGGGAAGAAGGGGGGGGGAGGTATTTCCCAGCCAAGAACTCTGAAAGATTCTCCGTGTTGGTATTTCCCTTAGACTGCAGCTCACCTGGGAATAAAGACCAAGAGGCTGTTTAATGTGAAAGCCACGCAGCTTTTCAGCTACAGAGAGGAGTAAAAGCTGAGCATTAAGGTTCAGTTGGGAAAGATCTAATGCAGAAATCGACGAACCATTCATTGCCCTTTCCAAGAGAAGCATTATCATTGCCAATACATCACTTCCCCATAATTAATAAAGGAACACTGCACCAGGCCCTTGCACACTTGACAGCTCATTCATCCTTACAAATCCTTAATGACTTGGCAGGATGGAAGGCTAGACCTACTGTGGAGTTCACCAACGTGGCTGCGCATCGGACACCTGGGAAAGCTCGTTAAAAATGTAGATTCCAGAGTCCCATCCTGAGACTGATGTGCGGTTCTCAAGCTGGACTCCAAGTCTGTATTTTTAAAGCACCAGTAGAGATTCGCTGCCGGTGTGGTTTGCTAAGATGTAGGGGGGAGGGTCAGGGACAGCTACCTGGGGGAGGGGAGAGAAGGAGAGAGCTGCAGAGCAGTAGGTGGAAGTTCAGTTTCTTAAGCAGAATTCCTCCCATTACTTACAGTGCAGCTCTGAGGCAGCCAGGCCATGGGAAAGAGAGATTCTGATCAGGACCCCCACTGCGGCTATGAGGCAAACGACCGAAGGAGCCCTCCTCTGCCTCTTTGCCAGTGGCTCTCAATCCTCACTGCACCTTAAAATCTCCTGGGGAGCTTTTCAAAGTCCTAGTGCTTAGGCCACACCCAAGGCCCATTAATTGGGAACCTCTGGGACTGGGACCCAGGCATTAGCAATTTTTCTTTAATGTTTCCTTGTTGATTCCTATGTAACCTGGGTTGAAAGTCACTGTTTTAGGCCAATAGTCAAACAAGAACGAGCTATGAATAACCTGGGGAGTGTCATTTCTTAGGAAGTAGATCTGGAGCAGGCCTGGGATCCGCACTTTTGCCTCACTTACATTCAGGTGATGCTGCCTGAATACGGCCCTCCCTTTAATTAACAATGGCCTGTTGAATTTCAGCTAGTGGCTATGGACCCTGGGCTTGGTGGAGGACATTCCAGGTTCCTCTTGTCTTGTATATTCCCAGGAATCATCCCTCTCTAAGGACATTTTTCTTTCCTCGCTATGAGTTCAATTTTCTTGGAAGCCACTCTGCACACAGACTTTCTGTGAGACTGCACTGACCAGTGGGTGTGAACAGGATCACATGTGGGGAGACACAAGCTACCGTCTCTCTGTTAGAGTATATCCTCAGCCAAAAATTACTTAATGGTCCTGAATTTAAGGAAATGTAAAAAGGGCAGACATTTGGCTCACACTCAATGAAAGGGGCTTGGAGAGTACTCAACTGAAGTGGCTTTTTAGGTGACACAGAGAAAAGCATAGTAAGTAAAGACCTCACCCATAGGAAATGGGACAACCCTAACTGCAGGAGCTGAGTGCAAGAGCTAAATGAGAATGTGAATGGAGTATGTCTCACTGGAATAAAATCTGTGGAAAGGGTGTGGTCTATTATGGCTATTATAGACTACTTTAGTGAAAGCTCAGATTTTCCTCAAAGTGCAAGAAGCATGTTTGTAATGTGGGGTAAAGAAAACCTGTCCTTAACCTCTTTATCCCAGTGGTCCATGAACTTTATTCCAAAATCCATCTTGTCAGAGCCGAGAAGGCATGAAGGCTACGCCTTGGGTCTCTGTTCCTCCTCTTTTCCAACCTCAGTTGATACTAGATCAACTTGGATTATTGGGAAAACACTTCCATTAAATGGTCCCCTGTTTCCTAGAAACTTTAAAGGCAGCCTAGTGATTTGGTACTCTTTTTGAACTGGCTCAATTTTTGAACCCTTAATTTTTATTTTGCCTTTCATTTCTTATTAAAGGCATCTCTATAAGGGTTCCAGAGCCCCGAGGCAAATCGAACCTTTTGCTCCCTCTGAAATGTCAAGCATGACTGGATTTTTATTGCAAGAATTATCAAAGGCTACATCACTGGCTAAGGACATTGTGAGGCTGCTGCAGGCTGTGGCTTTGGAAAGAAGAAATATTGTTTGTAGGAAGGTGGTGATTTACATTCCAATGGCAATAGTATTTCTTAATTGTATTCTTGAATATTAATTGCCATTCTTTCCTTTGGATTTGAGATTCAGAGTTATGGGTTTCCACTGTTATGTATCCAAGCATGACCATTCTGGGGACTCCACAGGGATATCATTAAGATTTGATATATTCTAATATCAAACATGGTTCAAATAGTCATGAACTATTTTCCTGCAACTCTTCAGGAGATTTTAGTCAACTTATTATAAGACCAATTATAAAACTTCTGAATCAGGTCTTTTTTATCCAGTCTATGAAAAAATTAGGCATCTGATCAGTGGTACCACAATTTTGAAAAAAAAATATTTATTTTACTAAAATGCCCAATAATTTTTTATGACAGGGAAAAATTACTTTGTGGTAATGTACTTCCTTTCTGTTCAGTTCGAACTCCTTAGGTTAGAGGCACCATCACAGCGTTTTTCGGTGCTCGGTCTTCTTAGGTGACTTCATATAAAACAAGTCCTTCCTGACCTCACTGACTATTGTGCTGGTTGTCACCATGCACATCTCTGCTCATTCTTGGTATGACCCTGATTTCTACATAAGAAAAAAGTATTGTAAGGCCCTTAGCCTGGCCAGCTGGTGGAGCTTAACGTTAGCCATCTCCCCATACCTGGGGACCTCAGGTGGGTCTCTGGCCCCATTTGTCCATTGGGTTGTCTTTGCTGTTGATGGGACCCAAGGTTTTTGCTTCAGGGGTGGTGGGATTCTTTGTTTACTAAGTGCTCTTGTTCTTCCTCTGGGGTCTTATTCCTGCAATTCCACTTTTACTTCTCTGTTTTGTTCTGTGCAGTTGAGCACAGCAGTGGAACCCCAGCCAGCAAGTGGGCCCTACTGCTGGGGGGGAGCACCATACTCACAGTCTCACAGTTACCTCCCATTCTCTCCTGTGCCCCACGACTGTGAGGTCACCCACAACCTGTCACGGTCTTTGAATAGCACGTGCCTGCACTTCTGCATTTGAGAAATTCTAGCCTGGGTTGAGCTTGTACAAAACCCCAGCACTTTTCTTTCCTCATGTTTGCCTCATTATATTAAGGACATGACACATGTAATCTATATCCCACCAATTCACCAATGGTAAGGTAGCCAATGAGCAACTCAAGTGCAAAATCATTATCTGGAGCAACTAATAGGTCAGAAAAGAACAGAGATAGGTTAAGAATTAAGGTCTTGGAGTTATTATATAATATCTGGAGTCAAAAATATCACCTCTAGCTGTGTGACCTCAGGGAATTTTCTTAACCTCTCTGAGTGACAATATCTGTCTACGAAAACTGGATGGTAAGAGTCTCCTTCAGGGAGCTATCGGGAGGATAAAATGTATATAATGTGCTTGACATAGTTATTCATCATGGTAATTATTTAATAAATGATGTTGTTTTATAATTATTGGTAAAGTTCCATAGAAATGACATTCATAAAGTTAAAAAAAGTTTCTATATAATCAGGTTCCACATATTCAGACTATCGTTATTGGCAATAATTATGCTATCATTTTTGTTATACAGAGTTATGTACAACAACTAATCCAGGAAAAGGAATGCCTCCCCAGTATGAAAGCACTTCCCCTGCCTACAATAAAAGAAGCTACTCGTACACTTTCTGATTGTGTTACTGCTGAGTGTGGTTACATGACTCATAAAGGGGGCTCCACATTTTGGCCAGGTCACAATGTTTATTTTCCTTCCTGTCCAGCTATCAACTTGGTCCTCTCTCTATTATAATCTGAGGGTATAATTTCCGACAGAGCCATTTGATACTCCACTATAATGAAGATTTGGGTTATCACATTAATTTTATTAAGAAGGGATCATGTTAAAACAGAAACTTCTTTCACCAACATTGCACACACTTTCCTCAATATTGATTCAAGGACTCTCCATCAATAGGGACTCAGGATGAAGCCCTGGTGTGCTCTGTACCAGGCCATTGTTCCTTGCCATCCAGTTCTGAAGCAATGTCCCCAAGAGATTTTGCACCTCAGCTTTTCCAATAAATCTCTTTTCCAAGGCATTGTCTATGGTGTATAGCTTCCTCTCCATCTTCAATTGCTGGGCACTGTTTAGAATCTTCTGAGAACGGCCAGTGTGTTAGTGGTTATCACAGTGCCCAGAGAGTAGCCCTTGAAAAGAGTCATAACAAAAATACCCAAGGAGGAAATAGACTGAACTTCGGGTGTCTTAATTCATGGTTGTAATGGTGCTGATTCTGCTACCAGTGATCGTGTCTGGAAACAACAAAACCACCTGCTCTTATCTACTTAATAATTCAGAATCTTATATTATGTGATCTAAAGTGTCCTTAGCAACTATGGGCAGAAAAATTCAGAAACTGCATTTTTTCCCTTTTCTATTAATGTATTGTCCTGTTGCACACACAAAAGCTTAATCATTTTGGGGTATGTTTGAGAATTTTTGAGTGTAGACCAAAGTAAACATGTTGTTTGTGTGGATATTAAACTTATTTGCCATTTGAAACCTAAGATTTACATAACAAATCCTTATGAACTAGTAGGATGAGCTTTGACTACTCTCATTTTAAAGACCAAGAAAGAAAGTACAGAGATTTGCCCAGTCCTGGCTACACAGAAGTACCAGGTGTGTTGTCTTAAAATAATACTGAAGACCGGGCCCACTCGCAGAGATTCTGTTCCTACAGACCTGAAGGGGAGTACAGGCACTGGTGTCTTTTTAAGTTCCCCAGGTGGTACTATGGTTCAGACTGAGCTGAGAACCATCGGCCTAAGATCAAGCTGCTAATTAGTAGTAAAGACAAGTGAAAAAAGTCTCCCTGTATCTGCCACAGTACTGTTCTATTCCGCTGCTCCTTTGAACATAGATATTTAACAGAAGATAAGAACGGGGAATTTTCTTGGAAATGTAAGTGAACTCACAAATGTTTGAGGGTCTCTTTGAGTCTCCATGGGGCACAAGTGGGCACTGTAATTGACCTGACAAAGACAAATAAGCATCTTGGAAGACATGGTCAAGAAAGTGAAGTCCATGACTGCAGGGCCTGCGTCTGTCGCGTTGAGCACTCAGTCCCCAGCATCTAGAGCAGTTTTTGGTGCATGGTAGATGAATTCATAAAGCATAGAATATCCGCTGTAGGGGGACTGGCCTATATGGTTAGAGGATGGATTTGGGTCATAGGGTAAATTCTTTGGCCCCTGTCCAGTGCAAATTGCAACTTAATAGCAATCATCTCCTTATAGCACAGTGACGGCCCTGGTTAGCAACTGACATTGTCACCGTATCCACATCCAAAGTCCTGCCTGGCCACCTGCTCTGCAATGACAGATTGTCTGTGGCCTTGCAGGAGGCCAGACCACACAGAGATGGCAATCTGATGGAGCCTCAGGCTTGTGCCTGTAAGCTGACCCTTTGTCGGTTATCTCTAGAATTACTTATAAGCTCCCATTTGGCCCAGTTTGTAAGCATGTCAGAGAATCTCTTATTTCCTGTTAAGAGGGGTTCTCCAGGCATATATTTTATGGATTTTAAGCTTGTATTTTCATTTATTATTTTTCAAAAATCAAGAAACTTATGAACTTCCTGCTATGTTCGAAGTCAAGCAACTCTTACTAAAGACAAGAAGCTGGGCAGAGCAGCGACAAAATTAACAGAGTTGAAAATAATCCTATCACTCATTTGTTCAGTCATTCCTTCATGAAGTCATTCAACAAATATTTGTGAGGACCTACTTGGGCAAGGCTTGTACGAGACCCGGAAGATACAACAGGAAAAACATCAGTAAAAGTTCACGCCCTCCTGGGACTTACACTTCATTAGAAAAACAAGAGGCAATCAGCAACATAAACACATTAACACATTATAGGGTGTCAGACGGAGACACTGCAATGAAAGAAATGAAGCACAGAAAACGAGATAGAGACCTCAGGAGCAAGTACTAGTTTAGACGGTCAGTTTGCAGAAAACTGAATGAAGTTAGGATTTCTCCGGGACAATGTCCTTCCTCTCTTTCTTGCGAGTCCCAAATAGATGAAATGACAGAGCACAGTGTTTTGTTGTTAGATCCTTTGTTTCTGCCCCAAGGTGAGGTTCTTTTAGGAATTCCTACCACAAAGCCTTCACAGGGTTAGCTGCAGGAGTGTGATCACATGGCTTCCACCATTACATCCGGGATCATTTCACGCAACATACATCCCAGAGGTTTCCAGAATGGAAAACTAGCTCCCAGAGGTTGCACATAAAATGGTGGTATTTCTTCTAAGGCAGAGTTGCTGCAAGAATTCTGAGTGTCCTCTTTGGTTTTACTTAAAGAACAGCCTCTAATAAGAGGCTGTTCTTTAAGTAAAACCAAAGAGGACACTCAGAATTCTTGCAGCAACGAGATGGGAAACTACACCAGTGAGTTCTCATGGCTGAACCTCTTGCCAAAGAGTCAACAGCCCTGGTGATGAGGGAGGGAAATCACATATGTATAACTTAATGGTTCCAGGGCTTTTTTCCATGAGTTTGTCAACCTCATTTCCCTTCTTTTTACATTCTTATCTGAGATTACACAATGCACATAGTATGCACGCCCACTCACACGTACACACATAGTGCATTTGTATATACAAACTTTCATACAAACTCACATACTCACCCACACACATGATTCTTAACTCTAGTGAAAGATCTAATTATGTGAAAATCACCATTTGCAAATGTGCAAATAATATATGGAAATAATAGCTGACCTCTTTTTTTCCTAATTTTATTTAACAGGAATGGTTGTTTATTTGCTAGATCTTCTGTATTTGGTTTCAAGTCTACTCAGAGACCCATAGCTTCAAGTAGATTGTGACCCATGGACTGGTCTCTTTTGAACACTGATAGATTTAAAATCTAAAAACAAACAAAAAAAAATCCTAAATTATGTACCTTAAGCTTAAGATAAGATTTTTGTTCTTCCTATTTCTTTTGCCAAAAAGCAAGCAAACAAACTAACGAACAATTCTGAATGTTGAAATTCCTCAAGGAAAGGCAGATTTGGATGGAAAATTATTCAACACAGCAAAGTGCCCCCCTCACTCAAAATCGATGATCAATAAATATGTGTTGAACAAATTAAGCAAATTAATGAAACATGCCTCATTATAGAGCAGACGTTTAAAGGAAATCTTGAAGCAGATTTATTGGCTGAATTTTTAAATCAGGCAGCAAGTAGTGAGTGACTACTCCTTTTGGAGCCATGAGCTAAGTCCTGCGGTGATTAAAAAATGAATTAGACATCATCCATGAACTCTTGGAATTAAGTCTTATAGCTAGAATTAGACTGAAGATTTTTGAGCACTTGAACCCTATAGCCAGCCAGATATGTGCTTTATGAAGAAGGTAGAATTTTCAAAGTGAATGAGATGTGTTCAAGTGGGTGTGGTCAGAGATGAAGATGAGACCAGTAAGAAGATGATTACAGGTGTCTCACAGAAGCCCTAATAAGAGCTTTCTAAGCAATGACCTGAGAAGAAAGGGAAGAATATAGTTTCTCTTTGGCTCAATTCTTGGCAGAATGCCAGTAAGCCCCTTCCCCCTCCCCACCTCAGGCCAATATTTTAAAACATAACTGAGTTTTCATTTTCAGGGGAATCATTCTGGATGGTTTCAATTGGAACACATATGCTTTCTATAGGGCTCTTAGTATTCTAGGGGAAATTTTTTCCTTTAAGAGTGGCAGACTAAAGCAGGGTGGGGTGGGGTGGGGTGGGATGGGGTAGGGGGTAGGTAGTCTGCTCCAGCAGGCAGGGAGAGTATCTCATCAGTGCAACGGCACACGGTGTGATGACAAAGAGTAGATGACCCTTGGTTGGTTTTATGGCTGTGTTTAAATTCTCTACAGACAAGGCAGCCACTTAATCTTCGTACCTTAAATGGACTTCTCTCATTGTCTGTCCCCGAATGCGCAGCTGCCTTTTAAATAGGTTATAGGAAACTGAGAACTTCTGATTTTTTTTCCTTACGAAATAGAGTTGACTTGTACCTAGAGAGCTTTTGAAAGATTCTTTCCACCCACACCCACCCCACCACTCCACTAGTAAATTGCCAGACATTTAAGTCCACTGTGCGCGAAATCCAAATGGAGCCAAGCGTGATGAAGTACAGGCTTTGTAAAGAGCCTCTTGCCTCCCCGGACGGCAGCTGCTTTTAATATTATTTCAGAAATAATTAGAATCAGTGAAGGAAATCTGAATGTAATGGTAACATTTAGTCAAATCTTTTTGTCTGTTGATCACATATATATTGTATATATTCAGAAGAATATTTTGCTAAAAGCAGTCTTATTGGCTGGATAACAAATCAAAGGATAAAATCAATTGGTTTGATTTTTCACATGTATTTCTGACATCTCTGGGGACACACCCTTAATCTGATACAAACTAAAAACTGTGCATTCATCAATATGGAA